>SSSI01009660.1:0-30668 GCA_004796505.1 Oryzaephilus surinamensis
AATATGATTAAATCAATGTTATATATTTATTGTTGTATGGCTAAATTTGACAATGACGAAAAGTTTTAATTATGAAAATACAAAACTTTATGAGCTTTAATTAGTTGAGCGGTTGATGTGAATTTCAGCTGAAATCTTATTTTTTTAAATTTTCTGATACATGTTTACTTAACTGTTTAATAAAACAAAAATATCGTGAAATACAAAATAAAATTGTCGTGTTTACTACAGTATTTTTATAGTCGTATTCCTCTGTGTCATGATTGCCTATAATTTCGTGTGTGCATGCAATAAAAACGACACATTGTTCAGAATTTTATATATATCTTGTTTGCTTTACTCCTTTTTTGTAATATATTTATTTTGCGTGTTTGTTTTTTACAAAATAATAAAACAATAATTGTTTGATTGTTATTCTAAAATGAAATACATATACGTTCACATTTCACGTATACACCTCTTTTTTAGAATTTCATAACAAAAATTTTCAGCAATTATTAACTGCATAGTCATTTTTCATTCTATTGATATTGTTAATAAATTTTTTATGTTATTATTTCAAAATGGTGTTTAATATATAAAAACCGCACATGAATTTGTTCGTATTATATATCAAATAAATTCTCTTTAAAATTTTGTTTCAATAATATACTAATAACTATTGTGATTTTGTAAATTGGCTAGCTCTCTGTTGGTGCGGCATTTTGTTTTAATAAAATATGAATTTTCTTTTTATTAATCTATCAAAATATTCCATTCAATCTGTAATATAATTACATTAAAAAGTTTGTTTTTTTATAATATGTACTTGCTAATGGATTAAAATCAAAAATTTTATCCAATAAACGAGTTCAATTAACAATTCCTATATATAGTACAAATAAATTTTATCGTTATTTTATATTTTTGTTTTTAAAGCAAAACTCATATCTACATTTTTGAAAATAATTTTATTTATATGGAAAATATATTTTTTTAACTGGACTATTACGAATATGTTCATGTGAATTTAACCCTCTACATTTTTATGACTTTAGGGGGTGCCTGTTATATATATTATATTAACAAACGAGGGCAAAAATTACCCATATAATCCACAAATAATGTCCTGTAAATGTGGAAACACCCGCCCCAAATGTTAATATAGCTTTAGACAACTTTTTGTTATAATACAAAAAAATTTCATGGCCTAGTTTAGTACTCCTACGAGAATTGAACTGATATGAGCTGCACACATGTTGATGTTTTTGTATTTTTTTATATGTATTTTGATGATTATGATGTTCACTTGCATGGTTTTACATAAAAATGAATGGTTATATGTATTTAGGTATGAGTTTGGATGTAAAATTTTCAAATAAGCCAAAACTTGAATGCATTTTTCTTGGTATTTGAACTTAATACTGAATTTAAAGACAAATATACAAAATATAACTTTTCACGTTTTCAACTTGTAAAAACTTTTTGAAAACTCCTTCAACGCTATAATATGAATAAAATTTTTCTGTACAAAACAAAAACAATATAATATATATTATTGTATTGTCAACTTTATGTGTACATGTAAACAAAGCTAAACAAAACATTCGTAATCTAGAACCATTATCTTTTTGGTAAAAGACTACGTATAGAAACAATAGAAGTAGTTAAACAAAATAAAACAAATACTTGAAAAACAAATGTTAGTGTATAACATTTGACAAACGGCTAGAATATACTATACATATATATATATGTAGAAGGTTATAGCAAGTTATAGTTAGTATACAGTATGTGTAGTTGGCAAACATTGTAGGACAAGTGCAGCCCCCAGGCCGTACAAAACATTTCCCGGGGGTGCTGTGCACAGCTAACCCCCTACTGGGGCAACATTTCGTCCCTCACCGTGTTCTACACGTCAAATGACCACTTTACACCAATGTGAGGTCTAATGATGAAATATGGTGCTGCTGGGACCAACGTTGAATCATTGGAATTCTGCAATACTCTTGATCTCTCTTCTATTTCCATATAGTTTATGTTTATGCAAGCATAAACAAACATTCTAAACACAAATATAAACATAATCGACAGAATTTCCAACATTCTAGCTAATATGTAAACTGTACAAGATTTTGTAGCAAAAAGCTTTCAAATTGTTTAGAGATGTATTATTCTCTTTTATAGTGACTTTGAAATAAACAAAGCTGAAATTAAAAATGAATTTTGCAAAAAGTGAAACAAAATTTTTTGGAAAATTTCGAATAATTTTATTGTTTATAAAAAATATTTGGGATTTCTCTTTGCTAAATAGCTTTTTGGACATACATATATTGTTCTCTTCAGCAACTTAAAAAATAAATAATCAATATTTATAATTTAATAACTTAAACTTTTAAATAAAGCTGATATCAAAAATGAATTTTGAAAAAAATAAAACAAATTTTTTTGCAAAATTTTGAATTATATATTTTATTGTTTATGAAAATATTTGAGTTTTATTTTGGTTAATAGCTTTTTGGACATATATGTTCTCTTCAGCAACTTAAAATAAATAAAGCTGCAGCCAAAAATAAATTTTCCCAAAAGTAACAATATTTTTGGAAAATTTTGAATTTTATATTTTTTGATTTTTTCCTTTGCTAAATAGCTGAATGACTTGTTATTTTTGCAGATGGGCCACATGGACGGGCTGGAGATGCTGGACCCGATATCCTCCTCCTCAATGACAACGCTAACACCAATGTCAGAAACGCCGACCCACATGCATTCCTATGGAATGAACCACGTAATGAACCACCATCACCACGGTGGACCGTTGTCGGGCCACAGTGCTCCCGGCCATCATCCCGGCCATCATGGCGGCCATCCGGGCGCACATCACCCGGCCATGGCGGCTGCGGCGGCGGCAGCGGCCGTAGCCGGCCTCCATCCGGACGCCGACACCGATCCACGTGAATTGGAAGCATTTGCGGAACGTTTCAAACAGCGACGAATAAAATTAGGTGTTACACAGGCGGACGTTGGCAAAGCATTGGCAAATTTAAAGTTGCCCGGCGTTGGGGCACTGTCCCAGTCGACAATATGCCGTTTTGAATCGTTGACATTGTCCCATAATAATATGATTGCATTGAAACCGATTTTGCAAGCGTGGTTGGAAGAGGCTGAGGCACAGGCGAAGAACAAACGACGCGATCCCGATGCCCCAAGTGTTCTTCCTGCTGGCGAGAAAAAACGTAAACGTACATCGATTGCTGCACCAGAGAAACGCAGTTTGGAAGCGTACTTTGCTGTCCAGCCGAGACCATCTGGTGAGAAAATTGCTGCAATTGCTGAAAAATTAGACTTGAAGAAAAATGTGGTGCGCGTATGGTTTTGTAATCAACGGCAAAAGCAAAAACGAATGAAATTTGCCGCGCAACACTGACCGGATCTTAATTTCGCGTTTTCTGTGAATTAGTGTTAGTGATTCAAAAAAAAAATGATAAATTTTGTTTTAATGACAACATTGCTGACATTTCTAATGCTTGAGCTCCTCTCAGAGTTAGTCATTGTAATGCTCAAATGCACTTGTAAATAAAAATTAGCCAACACAATGTACCTTTATACATAGATTTTTGGCAGGACAATTTTATTTAGATGGGATTGAAGTGAAGTTTGTTGGGGACCAAATTTTAATTTTATTAAATCGTTGCAAAACTGTAAAAAATGGGGAAAGAAAATTTTCAATCAATCTTTACAAATTGTTTCTAATTTTTTTTCCGTTTTTATTGTCTTGAATTTATAAATAAATATATAAATTAAATAATGTTGTTGTGCCAAAAGAAATCTTGTACATTATTAAGATAGTACAATTTTTATACAAAATAATTCACATCACTAAATTACTAATAATAAGAGTAGTAATACAAAATGCGATAAAATTGTAAACTGTATATATAAAGTCTTAGTTATCTATGCAAGAAAAAACATCTCTAGTCATTATTGTATAGTCAAATATTAAATAGTTACTCAATTTTAGAACAACTACCAGTATTAAAACGAAATTATCAGTATTTTGGTCCCACGTGATATTATTCTTTTATTTTGTAAATTAATTTTTTTAAAAAAGTGCAATATATTTTAGGCAATATTGTATAATAAAAAAAATAATGTAAATATCTTTAATTTTGTTGAACCTGGATTCCAATTTAATAAGCAATAAAATTTAGTTTTAGTATCAGAGAGAGTATTGATACCCATCAGAAGCAGAGCTCATAAAAATGTTAATAATGCGAAATTAACTATTTAATGAAACCTATTTACAGGGTAATTTAAACATATCACACAAATTGTAATAATATTAAACATTTACATATCAGAAATAATCATTTTAAATGTATTTGTACAATAAAGACGAAAGTTACATTAACAGTCTTACACCTACAGAAGTATTATTATTAAAAAATCTTTAACATATACCACGTATGTAAGTACAGTTTAAATTTAGACTATGTAATAATAAGGAGGTATTATTTACCGTTTTTCGTTGGATAGAACTGGTGATGAATGTAATAAATAATCAATATAATAGCGTCAACGCTGTAAGATTTTTAAATTGTAAGTTGATCAATTAAATATTACTTCATTATTTATTAAGTCACAGCAAACAAAAAAAATATACACAAAAAATTATCAACTGGAAATTAATTTTTATCAAAATATGTAAATTTGTATTAAATATTTATTAGAAATGCTATTATCGATATATGTAAATTATCTAATTGAAAACTACAAGTTGTTATAACACAAATTTCACAGAGACATTTTTATCATATTTTAAATACAAAAAGATTTTTTAATAAAAAAAATGCTTCTGTCATCCTATTGTAAATAATAAATAATTATAAAACACTGTAAATAAAGTTCATACTTAAATTTTTTGTTGAAAAAAAAAACTTTTTAACAAGTAAAAAAAACTTTTTTATTTCATGTTTCAAAAAAAAAACTAACATTTTATAATAAATATTGTGAACGACCTGCTTCCTAATGATACTGTTTTCGTTTTTATTTATTATTAATAAAAATTGTAATAGATATTATTCTATAGGCCTGAGAGAGAAGAATGAAGTGTACTTTTTTTATGGGTCTACTGTAACATAAATCTTTCAATGGTTAAATCAGTCATGTAATAAAAGTACAGTCAATAAATCTTGGTGTTACACTATTATTATTATTAATCCTACCCAAAAAAATTTCGTAATTCCTGCACATCCCAACATAAAAAAAAACATTTCATACATCTAAACATAATATTATTTCAAGTATAATAATTATTTTCCATCCATTTTCGATCGTGCAGTACATGAAACATATAAAATGATGATAATGATGATGCACTTGACGATATCATGATGGAGGGTAGCCACCGAACGTTGAAGTTTTTGAAGTAGGTCTGCGTGAGTGGAGTCAGGTGTGTGCGTGACAGGGTTTTGCAGCCCATTATACCATTAAATGTCACCATATTTTGGATTCACAGGGTGTTCTTGAAATAGAACAGCAATTTTTTAACCGCAACCTGTCCTGCAAGCTTCAAGGATACAAACACAAAATTCCATGATTTATTTATTTATTTTATTATTCAGAAGGAAATTTCCAAGAAAAAAAATTTTCTATTATTGTTTTCCAAAAATTTTCGAACGCCTTGTATATACATCGTTTTATTTAGGGTAGCTCATCACTTTCGTAATTAAATCTATTGTACTGTTCTGGAAACATTGATTTTCCAAGCTGACCATCACAGCTTTTCCATGAGCTTTTATTTCAGATTGTAAAGTTTTTCCAATAGAAATAAATCACAATTGCATTACCAGCATTTCTGCTGGACATGGTCGTGGTATTTCTTGTGGGTCACCACATAAATACACACTACCATGTGTATATACTTCCTCCGGTAAACTATAGTTAGCGGGAGTTTCCGGACATTACTTCCTGGCCGGAAGCGCAGGTGTCCCCCTTAAGTAAACACGCCATATATTAAGCGCCCATTTCGTGCTTTACCAATATGACAGGCTCTCTCCTACGACTAATATAATACTGACACACCAAAAACCACCCCGAACCACGAAAATACTTACCTACTATAGTAAAACCACATTACATCGGAAAATTCACCACAATTATTATGTCAAAACTACTTTGTACATGCATAAAGTATAAATTTGTAGTTAAATGTGAATTAAACACTTGTTCATTTGACAGCTGCGTTTATAAGTTAATAATTATCGTGAAAATTAATTATGAACAGGTTCTACCCCACTTATGTATGCATAATGGATAAATACAAATATATATTGGATATGAAATTATTTTCTATTGTTTATTTTCACATATAATATACTTTCATGTAAGAACTAAGAGGGTTGAACGTTTAATTAGTATACTTTAACGATATCTATAATTATAAAATCATTTGCATATGTAAACGATTGTATCATATTGTAATTAAATTGCCTGTTATTATTATTAATATACTAGTACGGAAAATAGTAAATGTAATTTATGTTTAATGGTTATTTTTTAACTCGTGTATAAAAGAAATACGAAATAACGCTATAAAAGTACATATACATGTATCTATTATGTTTTTGATATGGTCTCCCTTTATTGTTTATGCTGTTCAATTTTCAACAAGTCAAAGAAATCACAGGTTATATACAAAAGCTTTATATACATTATAAGGTCGAGGGAAATATTGTAGAGAGAGAGTGAATGGGACCGAAACTCGAGGAATGTAAAGATAAGTGGACCCTTTTAAAAGTATTCATGCGTACGATATACATATGGTTATATAAACAAGGTCCATGTATGTGATGTATAAAATAAAAAAAAATAGAAATGGGGAACGAGACAGCAACATTGAATGCGAATTTTGATTCTATATACCTACCGTCTTCCTGGCTGAACACAGCCTCTGGACTTTGTATATATGTATATGAACTATTATTGTATGGAAGTTGAGTCTCTCTGGACCGTCTGTCACATTGTAAGCGATACATGGGGGATTCCCTTTTATATGAACAAATTATATACAAATATGTACTGGTGATTAAAATGCCTTATATCAGGGGTTCGAATATATTAGCACAGAGAGACGATAACGCGCGGAGGCCACATTTTATAATGTACAACAATATGTGAGCTTTATACACTTACCTTCTGCTCCAGTTCATCATCGTATATTGCTTTCCATGACTAAATCGTTTATGATTTCTTTCATTATATTCATATACACACAATGGAAACTGCGGCAATACCAAAAAGGGATTTTTCTGTTTACATCAACTATTCAATACAAAAATTAATTTAGCAGAACAAACTTGTACGTTTTTGGACCTTTTGTTGGAAAAATAGATCTGTAGCATGAAAACAAATAATTCCCTACAAAATTATATATTTACAATATTCAAACTAGGACCTTAATTATAAATTCTTCACTATTTTGTTTAATTTAATAGGTGAAATTAAAGCAGTAACAACGAAACAAAAACTTGCTGAGTGACATACTTTAGACATGTGACAGTTTAACTGACTATATATACAAGAGCAGAGAGCCTTTGTGGCTGACAGTGGCTGCATTTATTATGTATTTGCTAGTTCCAGACTCAATCACGGTCAGATTCGCTGATGGATACAAATTCGATAGATTGTGATCTAAACTAGCCATCTACAATACCATCAGCAAATGTCCAAAATATACATCATATCAGTTTTTTAATAAAAAAACAACGAATGATTGGCCGAATGCATGTTAGAGCTTTTTTGCTAGTTTTATTTAAATTTAATAGATTATAATACTTTATTGCAAATTTAAAAAATATAAAATAATAATTCATTTTCTTAACTTTTTCTGGATGTATCCTCAGATATTTTCTAAGTAGAATGAAATATTCAAATAACATACATTTCTCATTTACAATAATTAGATAGTTTTCATTGTTGTCATACTTAGTTTAAGACATTTATAGGAAAGAGAAATATATATTTATAGAGTGTTAAATTATTTAAAATGGAAAGCACATTCTAACACGTTACTAGGGACGAATGATGTGTTAAATGAGCAGGAGACATTTGGATCTAAAAGGCTTTTTCGATGCCATATTATTTTGTCGTTGCTGTTTCACTTTTGTAAAATCGTTGTGTCTTCGCACTGATAACTTTGATTATCACCAAAAAAGCTAAAATGGTATAGAGGATGTACTAATTAGATCACTACGTATTTTTAATTTATAAAAATAATAAAAACTCCAAATTATTAATGACATCAAGTGAATAATTAAAGAAAATGCAGTTTATTAGAAAATTATTCTTTTATTTTTCAAAATTAAAAGAGAATTTAAAATACAAGTAAATATTCCATTGTATTTTACACATTAAATTGTAATTAAAGATATATACTTATAAAATTAACATGTAAACTAAATATTAACAATCTTCTTTTAAGGACGGTTTGACCATCAAAACTTAATACGTTTGTTACGATATAAAAAATGAAAAACACTAAAAAACCGTATAGTCAAGTTAGTACTATGTTTAATCTCTTATTATAATCCAGTCTAAACTGCCGTTGTGATCTGGGATTAAGCAACGCTGATTAATTTTAGACTTATTTAGGTGCTGCTGACTTTGTTTAACTCGGTTTTCACATTATTAATAATTACACATGCACCTTCGTTGTTGTATATGTACTTTGTAGTGGATTTTACTTTCCATTATGTGTACCACATGTATGTCATTAGGAAAACTTAATAATCTACGCACATACAGAGATATAAACCGTTCATTTAAGCCACAGATATTTTAAAGTTAAAACTTTAAAACGTAACACACAACGCAGTTATTGTATAAAATATGATAATTATAAAATGTATAAGTTTAAGGGGGGAAAGATCCATTAAAAGACTGATTAAAATCCGCACCGGTAAAAGTATGGTATATAAACAATGTGTGGTATATACACTCAACCGGTTTTTTCTTTAAAAGTTAAGTTTTATGATAAAAACAGTGCTATGTACACGGTTCTTTGTATTGTGGAATTGTTCAACTTAAAAATAAAGTTAGAACGTGTAAAAAGAGGGTTGAGTTGCTGGTATTGTGTCCCACAGGGCATTTTGTCGCCTCTACCATATATAATGCACAACGGACTTTGTTAATTATTACACAACCGAGAGGCGGCCTTTGCTTATATATACGAAACACAAAACTAAATCTTAACCGGAGAAATTATTACAAGGGATTCTTTTTCTTTACACTTTCTACCCACACTCATAACGAAACTATCATTTTTAGACGACCACAAAAAAAACGAGTGAAAAAAGCTCTAACGAGGCATAAAATCGATAATTTGTTCTATATAAGGTGCCCCTCTTAAATATACAAATTTCAAAACAATGGTTCATCCCATCCAATTTCAAGTAGGATTGTATATTATGTGAAAGCCTCTCTCTCTCGTTCTGTCTTGTCACTCAATGTTTACAACCCTTCCAGACGCGCGTGTACCACCATTGTAGTACATACATACAACTTATTGCATACAGATCTGCAAACGCGTATCCCCTTTTACCCCATTACAATCGTATAAACATGTAAACACTAATGCATCGTACTGGTTTTTTTTGTTCCATTCTATGCACATTTATATATTTTGCATAGCTAGACAGTCAAATTTATGTAACAATGTCAAAATCAAAACATAATTTTATCAAAATAAGTTGCACATGAAGTTTTTTTTGGCAGAAATTGAGCAACTGAAATCAGGTGAATCTTTTGAAATAAATTCAATATACACTCTTTTTGTCATCGAATACAACCCTATCACATTAACTCACACAAATACATTATGATGGGTTAAAACCCTTGATGCCCTCCATATATGCGATTCAAAAGTTTTTTACGAATTAGACAAGTACGTAGTAGTAGTATTATATTGTGCATTTGTGTATGTTGATTGTGTATTATAATATACACAGTTTAGAGTAAATCCTTCCCCTATTATTCACTGTGTACAGTATCATGAGTGGTGTATAGAGTTTAGAGGGGGTTTCATTGAAAACAGATTAACAGAAACGGAAGGGCGGGTGGTGGTAATTTGATAATGCACTGGGCCTCCCTTGAGCACCGACCTGTCTCCTGGGACGGCCCTGTGCCCTTTGATTTACACTAATTTTAAACATAACATCTGATCTAACTTCATTAAAAATTAATCTACAAATAGTATTTCCAACATATACGAGTATATCCTCGGTTTGGCTGGTAAGTGACTATCGAATACTATTTTAAACAAATGAGAAGAAAATTTAATTGCACGAAAACAAAAAGCTAATTTAATAACATGAAAAATCGCCAGCGACTATAACATTTTTGTTATTTTTAAGACCATGAATGCACTGAATGTAACGAATGGAAAAAGTTAAGGACTGTTAAGTGTTTTCTTTTTCTTCGCGGCTGTATGAGGCCTAACGATAGCAATTAAATTACATAAAAAGTTCTTTTAAAAAATTTAATCAAATTTAAACCACGTTCAACCGACTATTCATAAAGTAATATTTCTTTTCTCATCTGAAATTCATGACGAAGAACAACTTAACTAGTAAATTAAGAAATTAACGTATTCCCACTTGTATGGTTTATTGTGGCTTTATTTATTCAAGGTTCAACTCTGTCGGGAATCATGCATTCTATATTACAGTCAGTTCGTGAAATGTCATGTCGTTTCTTTTTATTCATTGGTCTCTGAATCACTGCCTGACTTTTAGTTGTGTTTTCGTACTTCGTATTATCTTTTGGACAAATTTTAATTGGTATTTGTTTTCAATTTATTTGAACATGCATATATGTATATATTGCGCATCTTCTTATTAGATACCTACTGTTAAATTTTACGACCACATCAAAAAACAAAACAAAATAATTAACATATTTGTGGAAAATTAGTTTACTACAATACATCGCAAAATCTTGTAAACCCATGTAAGTCTTAGATTTTTTAAAATATTGGACACATTTTAATTCATTTTAAGCTTCAAGACTTTTCATCAATCAGAAAAAAAACATGAAATACACCTATATAGTTCTTTTAATTTAAGAAAATAGGGTGCAGGGTTGATAATTGCCATTTGGGATTCTTTTTAAAGGTAATTTAGCAATTTTTAAATTGTCGACTGTACACTGCACCTACATCTTACCCCTACACCATAACTGTCAGTCTAAATGAAAAACTACTTTAGAACAATTAGGAATGTAATTGGCGGCGATGTTTTTTACTTTATTCCCCATAGAGCACATCGATGTCCCGCCACCTGTCATGGAACCCTGACTCGTACTTGATTGCTTCTTGATAAAACTCCCAACTTTCTCTTGTTTTAAACAGAAATAAGTGCTTTTCAGAAAACGAAATAGGACGTTCTCAAATTATATTTAACAGTATTAATTATTCATGTACTATTGACTGATTTTCCCTAAGAAATTTCAAATACATTTGGTGAAATGCTTTAATGTTTCCAACTGTTAATTTAATAAATCATAGTACAATTTTTGAAAATAAAATTTTAATATTGATTTCAATAGAAATGGCAGAGAATTAAAAGCTATTATATTTGTTTCTCCTACAATCTGGTTCATGTACTTGTATGATGAAATTGTGCAATACACAAATTTATTTTATTTTATAGTATTGTGTTGTTGTATTTATACATATATTGTAAGTTTAGTGACATAAAACGGGAAAGCCCCGAAGCACCTTACTGCCATCGAACATGACACAGTCCATAGGGACTACATCGTATAAAGCTGACCTCTGTACTAGGAAACTTTGGCTTCCTGCTCCACATATCCGATTAACTCTAAATGGACATACGATTGTCTGCTGTCACCGCTCAGTCTCTTATGTGCGATCTACCCATTGCATCAGTTCTTTTATCAACTAAATCAAATATTGATCAACTATACACAATCCTTGTATCAACAGAGACGTATCTTTAATGCACTGATTTTCTTTTATGTGTATTTCGCATCTTATCATGATCATAATAGAGCACATCACGCACATTTTAAACAAACTGAGAGAAAAAATTTCTTCTTGCGAAAAAATACTGCTAGCTGTGTGTGAATCTAATAATCATAGCGCGTTTCTGGGTCTGATCTCAGAGGTGCTATTATACCCGTTGTTTTTGCCGTTATTAAAAAAACAGGGACAGAACTATATATACGAAATAGTGTTGTATATACTCGTAGATACATGCATGATTTTTCTTCTATGTCCCAAAAACATACACAAAACACATATTCAAACAAAAATAGTCTCGAACTCTGACATGCACACAAAATGTAACAGCACGAAAAGTTTTCGGTTCGTGAAAAGAATTCAAGTAGCAGATATATATGTTTGGTATCGGTGGGCGGTTGTGAGGGGGTGGTAGTTGTGAGAGGTAGAAGATTTGTGTGCCAGTCAAGTGTGCTGACGCGGGGTCGAACACAGTTGAATTATACAGAGTCTTGCATACTGCATGAGCACCTAAATGCGCCGGTTAACTCTAGAGTTCACCTCTGGACCGATCATTTACCCTTACTCTTGTCGAGCCTTCATACCCATCACCGGATGTCAAACACCCTTTCCGCCAGCTATTAAGATTGAAGACAATCGAATATAATCAAGTTGAATAAATTTTATTTTTAAGCCGGAAAGTATTTGTTCGATTTTAATACAAAAAACATTTTCACAAAATAATATATAATGATAATGCCTTCTCTTGGTTATACACTCCAATTAACAAAGATATTACAAAGCGCTTTTAAGGAAGGGGTCGACTGAATATTATACACAGTGGCGTAACGACCGATAATGTTGATGAGACAAAACCCAAGGATAACATTTGGTAACTTTATGTAATACCATCAGCGATGATGATGATAGTCCTCATATTAATGGCTTTGATATAAGCTTAAGACACAAACTCTAATACAATTACTAAACTATTACCAACTAACTACAAACTAACATTAAATCCTATTGTATAAACTAATTGTTTCTTGTTAAAACACAACAACACCATGTATATATTAAAGAAAATTGATTATTTTATACTGTCTTAAGAAAATCGATAATAATACGGTATACGATAAAGGAACAAAAGTGTTTATATTTATTTAAAGGTATAACAGTAATTGATATCATCAAAAACGTAGAAATATACATATATAAAATACAAGAGGGAATATACAATACGCATGCAAATACATCAACGCTACAAGCTTAAAGCTTTATATAAGCTCCCATCCAAACACTCGAGTGTAAAGCTCATAAGCCGACCAGCTTATCTAGCCGAAAGCTAATCATAATCATACTGTAATTAGTGTTGTACTGTTTCATCACAAAACTGAAAATTACGGAAAGTCTGATGTTACTCTCTATACTATCTACCTACACACAGAACTTTATAAATTCGCCATCTAGAAGCAGAAGCTATCATTTATGCTATTTATGTAAAGACGCATAAAAAAACTATAGAACAAGTCCTATGTTTTCTTGAAAAAGATTAAATAGGAAAAAAATCATGATGGGTGTGGAGGCAATATAAAAATTTTGATGTGTAGGATTTTTATTATAGCTGAATATAAATTGGATGGACAACAAAGGATAGTGTAGATGATGTCATATATCTTTGTGGTTGACCACTCAATTAAACACTCAGTGTTTATATTATAAAAATGAACTAATTAATCTTTGTGTTAGATATATAGACATACAACACATGCAATAAAAACCATATACAACAGAACGTAAACGCCAACACACAAAAAGGGTAGAAAATAAAAATGACTTTTGCTGTGGCCCGTATTCAAAATAAACCCGGGATTTATTAGTTGAAAACACGAAACTAAATTCAGTATAAGTATTATGTGAGGTATACACATATACATACAAATATATTATATAATATGATAACAGAAACATTCGGTAACAAGTTTCATTTTGTGGTGCGTTAGGGGAATACCCAGCCGTTATTACCAGCCCCGCATAATCTATAGAACCTGTCGGAAGGGTTGTGCAGCTCTGCGTTATGATTGCCATTGTAAATATTTAATCGAGTAATTAATGCAAGAAATTACCTATTATGTGTATGATTCGAGTTGCTCTAATAATTGTGAAATATGAGCTCCAGTTACGGTGAGAGAAGAGAAATTCCAACTACCCTCTCTATACTATACGAGAGGACTAAAACCCCTCCAGTGTGTTACCCTTTCTCGGTTATATACATTGAAACCTGTAATTCATACATAATTATTTCATTTAATATCCTTTCGTGAAATTACTTTAAACAAATCGCTCGATTTAATTAAAATTACAATTTGAATAAATAGTAATGGGAATAATAATATATATATATGTGGGTTTTGAGGTACACATTGAAAGAAATCATTTATTTTCTAAACAGTTCAACTCAGAACCAATTCAATTGAAAGTACATATACAATGTATATCAATCATCAATCAGGAATTTTATCGTGGCTTCTGATATAGTATAGGAAAGTCCAGAAATCTTTTGGAACTTTCTTTCTTCTATTGCGTGTATTACAATATTATTTTTCTACGAACTGAACCTTTTATTTCACTGAACTGAAAGACTGAAATGTTATAAAATGTCATGTATCTGTTCTACCTATACATTTTACCAATTCTTTTACCTTTCAAATATTACGTACTTATATTTTTTTGGCTTGTGTGTTCATTATTCCCTCTGAACTATATAATACTAATCAATGATATATTACCTAACATCAAACATTTTAATAAATTATGAACCAATTCATACATATATGCATATAATAATGAATAGGAAATTATGTTATTCTTACATCAAATTACATATTAATTTACAATTTGACATACAAATCCGACTAATTTTCGCAGATAATGGAAATTGGTTGTCACTTGATTGATCATATTAATTAGTATAGCAAGAGGTCGATATAAATTCCATATTCAGTACAATACAGAGGGATGGATTATTATACATATTTGCGTAAAACAGATACAATAGTACCCAACAATGGCTAAATCGGCCATCAACCCAAAAGCTCTTCATATAACAGCAGTGTTGTTGCCTGCTGCTGCCAAGTATGAGGGAGAGAAGAGAACCGAAGCTGAGCCGCCCCCGCAGTCTCCTCTCCTGATCCCGCCAATGCTCCCTGGCCCAAGCCATGAATAATAGATGGGGCGGGTTCTAACAATGACGTAACTACAATCGCGCCACTCTCCGCACAGATTGGCACGAATATGCAGCCCTTACTTATATATCTACCCCGGTTCCTGTTGCCGTTGTCTACGTCTCTCTGATGGTTACCTCCTGCCTATTTCCTGCAATTCCTGCTGCTGAGTCCCCCTTTTACAAACATATATATATATATAGGTATTCATACAAAACGCAAAATGAAAGAAAAAGTATTCGCACGCGCATTTCTAAAAAGATGTATTTAAGGGATGACCACAAAACACTTTTCAGGATCAAAAAATTATTTGACACTAACAAATTTGATGGAAATAAAAGGAGGATGTTTGGTGGTAAATTTGTCAAGATAAAAAGGGTCAGTATAAGGGGTGAGAAGCGGTACTTTTACTTTCAATTAAAGTAATTAAATATGTAACAATGAGGTGATAAGAATGGACAGTTGAAAAACTGCTATATCGACAAATATATAATCTGTCTGTTTTATACTTGCTGGTGTGATTGTAAATGTCACAATTATGAATAGAAAATACAAAAAGATAGGTAGATTATCTGGATTACATTTGGAGAAAAATTAAATGGGTTTCTTTAAGGAGTTACCAGGCGGGCCAAGTTTACATTTTCTAAAGATTTTTTTAGAATTTAGGAAGGTTCTAGGGAGTGTAAACTCTTAAATAAGTAATTATGTCAGTTTTAAACTAATTTGACGAATTAGACTATATTTACTGCCCCAAAACATTTATTAGCCTATTCATGTATTGGTTCATAGAAAATAATAAATCATTTTGAAATTTTATTGCTCGTGAGGTAAGTATATAGCGGACACAATATATAAACTAAGACACGTTTACGTGGTTAATATATTGACAAAAATTATTCTAAACTTTGAAATACAGTAAAAAAATAATTCCATATTTCTTTCTGTAGCTTCTGTTTCTATTAATAATTCAAAAAAAAGTTAATTATATAGTTTGAATAGTAAAGCTAGTAGTATATGATTTAAAGTCTATATATACGTATTATATACACTTGTAATATATACCGAATTTACTAAAGAACGGCATCATCTATTTCAACAAAGTACACTGTAATTTGTTGTTTTTTACGAATAAATTAAAACGTTTCATGTCGAATATTGCAAAGAAGAACTAAATTATACCAATATAGCATGACATTGTATGACAGTAAATATACAAATTGGACTTCGTTTTCTCTTGAATAGTTAATAAATCTGATTGTTTTGAAATGGAAAGAAGACTTCAAGTTGACCACTTACGCTGTCCTATAATACGCTGTCACGAATCTAATTTTATCTTGTATACTTAACATGCAAACAATTGTCTTTAAAGACACTTTGTATTAAACTAATAGAAATTATTATGCCTAATATAAAAATAATATAATCCGATTAAACGACACGAGAACATTTCATATTGTAATTTCTGTCAAAAGCAACTGGTCTGAATGATACAATTTTTCCATACCTCTTAACAGTACAGAATAAATATCAAACAAAACAACATTATGAAACATTAATGTTCACAAATGTAGTATAATTTCTTTAAACCTATTTTATTATGCTATTGTAGTAAATAAGCCATGATAGCTTTTTATCGGGTCAAAAAATCTATAATACTGGTACATACATACAATGATCACAAGGTTCTTACATTTTTTGTTTCTGTTTACCACCCTCTGATAATGCAACTATTGAAAGAGAGTAGTGGTGGTGTATCTTCCCTCGGCGTGAAGGGCTGATTCCCGTAGGGTTTGACTGATGCTCATTTTTGGCAGCTGCAATCGTTTTTGGATTACAGTTATTCCTATTCATAGCCAAAGTAGCTTTACTATATTAAATTACATTCTTATGTTATGGGATTGATATGTCGTAAAGGCCTAAATGGCTTTAACGGAAGATGTTTCAATAAAATTATATATAATATCACAGGATAAAAAGGAATCCGTATCTATATAACAGAGTGATTTTTCTTGAAGAAATTTTATTTATTTTAGAAGATACAAACTAAATATATGTATAAAACATGCCTTTTGTTTACAAGATTATTATTATATTACGTATATTTAGTTGTTTTATTGAGCGTATATTATCGAATTCTTCCTTTATTATACACTTTCTGTATAAGCTTATTATCCGGCTAATATGGATTAAAGATGAATGCAGTTAATGCATGTACATATTTATTTACTTAGTTACTAATATTAAAATGTAAACTGTTTAAATTCTATTATAATTATACTTTAGAAAATAAAATAAATATAAATACCTTGGTATTAGTAATAAAGTATAAAGTCATAGTCAATAAACAAATAATATAAGACATTATATATTTAGAAAAGCACTGTGCAAACGTACATAAATGTATGTACGTGTATGTATATAAAAAGGTCATATTATTTATGAAATATGCCAAATAGATTGGTTTCTATGTTATTAGTGCACATTTACATAATATACTAAACAAATTATTATTGAATAATGAAATGAATATGTGCTATATGCGATATGTATAGTTTAATATGCAAACGTATACAGCATATTATGTCATATATACATACACAATGTTAGAGAACAGAAACACATGGAAATGCTTTATAACGGTGATGGACAGGCTCGTAACCGTGACATAGGAGAGTAATTTACAATGGTAATCAGTTGACTGGACGATGATTAAGTGTATGAATACCAGATTTGCTGCGAAATTGCTTATTTGCATTCAACATGTAACACTCTGGATAGAGAGTTAGGATAAACATATTGACAACCCCAATGCATCCTCTACTTACTTATGTAGATTTATATTTTACAGCCGTATAAATTTTCAAACTTGTTACACAAAGCCGTTTTGAATGATATGGATATGATATGGTTGTCCATTTCACTGACTAGATTAATATTTATTAATTTTGAGTTAAATTTATACATTTGATGCTGACTGTGGAAGGCTTTAATTTTTTTGTATTGCTTAAAATGTAATCAATAGAGGAATGTGTGGGCTAAGTTAATGAAATGATGGAAAAATGTTATTTGTTGGTATATATTTGAAATAAATCAGAGTGTAGATTGTTGGAAAAACAGTGAACCAACAACAATATTGAAGGCATATGATACAACGATTCGCGGTGGTGGCAAAAGAGAGAACGTTGTTGATTTCCCTTGAGCACATACAGCCACAATACCACCTACACCATACCCATATACCGTGTACCACATACACACACATATATGCCCTTTAAACACATACACATGTGTATAAAACTTTCTCTTTTTTCTTGCAGAACTATTTGCAGTTTCGTTGGAATGACGCGCTTCGTCAATTCCAACTTTATCGACAACGTAGTAGTAATATCAGCCGTCCAAATGAGATTTTTCAATAGCATCCAATTTACACTTTAACCGTTATTGCCTTCTTCTTCTTTTCTTTATAACTGTGTTCGTTTTACGGTTCATTTCTTTTTAAACATTTTCTTCCCCCCGAAAAATAAAACTCTGCCAAAATTACTGTTCAACTTCCATAACGGCATCATTTACATGTACTACTATCGTACGAGTTTATTTTTCACAATTTTACAACTAAAAACAAGTTATTCGAACAATTATTTAATAGATTAATTAGGTGATGAATAAACGTGGTACCTGAGTGGGAAATTTTGCGTTTCCTCTTTTTTTTTTGTTTTTAGGTGGTGCATAAAGTATATAAAGAAAGAAAATTTTCGTGTTTAAATTTTATCTTGTTTTCTTTTTTACCACATGTCATGTCCTTATGCATATTTTATGGGTCGGCATGAAATTGTGCGCGTTCCATGGCCAATTTCCAGTTGGACTAAGTGGTCAGTCCATACTCTCTCTCCTATGTCTGTATACTATTTGCTATATTTTCCACTAAGCTATAAACAAGAGCAACTTTTATCATCCACCATTAATTTAATGATACCACTTGAAATTATTATTATGATATTTTACGATATATGTATACATATAAACAAATATAAAACCATACTAGATCAAGTATCATATTTTGAAATACATTTATTTTATAGTATATTTTTTGTGTGTGAAAGATGGACAAGATGATATAAAAAACATAAATTAATCACACCTAATGAAGAATTCATACACATTTTAGTTAACGTGAACTACGTGAAGATATATCATCATTTGGTGTACTTGGAAATAAGATAGATAACATACTCATTTACAAGAAATTGACGCAAATAGAGAAATACGCGACTTAGAAGTTATATATTTAGTTTAGTTACAACTTGCTGATAAAGTAAACACAACTTATATGTTCTAATTAACAAGTCCTGAAAATGATTCATTCAATCTCTTTTTTTAAACAATTCCGTTGATATTTCTAACAGGGCCAAAAGTTATCTAGCTATAAATTAAATTTGCTTGCAAGGAAAACATTGATTCTAAAAACAATATAAATTTCTTGATAGTGTGGGAAAATAAAAAGAAAAAAAAAACTGGGTACATAGATGGAAAAGGATATTTATGGTCTCTGTTTATTCTACTTACAAAGAAATCTATCACCAGTTAAGGTTTTTCCGGTGTTAGTGTGTGTTTTCAGTGCATTGTATAGGTATATATGGATCGTGTGGTTGGCGGGTGATATAGCACGGTAGTAACATCAATATTCAAGAGGACGGCCGGTACAGAGCATCAAATTTATGTGGCCATGTTTATAGACTCGTGGGACAAGTGTGGCCATTCCTTTCTTTAATTCCGGGCCGGCTTTATGTCTCGCTAGGACGTGCCGGAGATAAACAACAAACTGCGCCGGAAACTGCTTCCTACTACCGCTTCTCTCTTATATTCTTCCACATTCCGACGTTATGTCTACAGACTGCCGTATTACAAACTCTGTAGAATATGTAATGTCTTTTCTTGGATTCTCTCTCTTGCAGCCTTTATATACATATACTCTTTTGTAAAATATTCTTACATTTTTTATACATGTGTATTTTTTCTTCCACTATACACTTTTTGCAAATATATACCACCATGTATGTAAGACATAGGTGTGTAGGTAAGCACAAGTATGTTTGCCCAAAAAAAAAAACTAAACATTAGACGCGTGGCTGTACTGAATGTGGATAGCCTTTAAAAAACACCCTAAAGAAATTGAAATACAACTTTAATGAGTTTATTTTTAATCCCACTATGTAATAAGTGAAAGTTGCACATTAAATATTGAACACTAAAGTAAGAATATGATTTTGCCCCTTTTTTGTGTTGTTGTTGTTGCATTCATAATAATCGTAAAACTACTGAGGTTGAATAAGAACAAGCCTCTTAAATGTATTAAAATATGTCCAAAATCACTTTACGCGTCCCCAAAGCTGTGTTGATTTATCAGTCAGAAAGTATAGGGTTAAATTTTTAAAAGTCCTCGTTCTGGTTAAAAAGGGTTTACAAGAAACGTCTCGTTTGATTCACAACATCTTTCGCACAACACACACAAAGTCATTCATTCTTATATTTCTTCGTCATAAGAAGAACGACTAGCGGGCCTAATGGGCTGATTTGAAATGCAGATGTATGGTCAGTAGTTCGTATAAGATGTATACAGATGGTTGTGCCTGCATGATTTGTGTGACCACTAACGGACAGCAGCAAACTCCCGAAGGTCCACGTTATATTGCTCATTCCTTCTAGCACCGGACCTGCTGTACCCACTACGGGTTTTACAAACTCACCTAGCCTATCATACACACATTATATATATGTACATTCGCCCCCTTTTGCCTTCACTTTTATTATTAACACGACCGCTATGAATAATAGCAAACAAAATTAAAGGGCTACTCAAAACCACCACTTAATTTATTCAACAAAACGGTAACCTAATCAAAATTTAGAATGTATGTCTGAACTATATGCAATATATTTTAACAGGATCTATACATACTTATGTATCTTTTAAAAAATTGGACATTTATGAAAAATTAGTTCTACAATAATTGCTTTAATAAAACTCTTGTAGAATTTAAATTAATCAGAAACTAGTTTATAGTTAAATATGAAAATTTTAAGTTTTTTATAAAAACTAATGAAGACTATTTAAAAAGGTATTCGAAAATTTGCAATAAATGGATATTTCTCGGAGATTTCGAATTTTTTGAAAAAAAAAATCGTTAAACTACAGGTAAAGTCATCTTTATCAAGAAAATAGAACTTACAGTTCTCCTACCCAAATAAAGTTGTGTTCCTGTATGAGTCCTTGAAAGTGTTTTACTCAATAACAGTAGAGGTCGCACGAGTTACCAATATGAGTCACGTTAAATATTCAAATAATTGCAATTTTCCAAGTGTTATACTTTACATAAAACCTTGATATAGTTTTTTATTAATTTTTATATAAACAAATTACTATTTCCTGAAATAATATAACAATATTTGATAGACAGACATGTGGGATAGACTTCTACGCGCATATTCTAAAGGAATTGATTTTAATTTTAGCAGTAGCGTAACATTTGTCTGTTCTAAAATGGTTTTTACCTTGAGAAATAATACTCTCTACCTGCTTAGAAACTTTGAACTCTATGCAACTGTTGAATAACTCAAAATTTTTCCAAAAAATAAAAATGACGTGCAAAATAACGTTAAATGAATTGCACCATATATCAGTTGGTCATTTATTACTGACCGACCTTACTTTCCGTAAATAATTACTTCTATTTACAAAATTGTTTCGTTATTCGTTTTTCTTGGGTACCATTACAATAACAAATGCGAGCCATTAGGAATTAGGGTCCAAATGGATGATAATTAAGTGACTAACATCCCAATTTCTCCGAAACCGCAATCAATCGATCTCTAAACTGATAAACTGATAAACTGATAAAACTTGTTATGTAAAAGTTATTTTTTACGGTAATAAAGGTCTATAAATTTGTTGAATTGATTTTTTTGTGTAAACTGTCCTCGACCCCTTCATGAAACCTTAAAGTCCATTATGTGTTTTTTGCCTGTTGCTAGTTAAGAAAAAAGCGCCTGTGTGGTAAAATGAATCATCGTGTAGATGGAGAACCCCTTTTGCTACACCCATGGAGAGGATTGCATACGCAGTTCAAGTGAAAGAGAGTTCCTTTCCTAACAAATCTAGCGGAGAACTCGTCACGCTCGCAAAACAAAGTTACACATAGAAGGCTTCGTATGAAAAATATTTTACTTGTCAAATATACATTGTGTTGTGGAGTGAAAATATTTAAAAATAATTGAAAATAATATATACTGTACTTAAAATTCCCTGAACCTCTAAAATTTAGTATCCACAGTGTTGTCCTTGTACATGATTAATTCGCGTACCTATAAAATAAATTTAATTACCCAAATATAAAATAATTGTGTTCAACAAATTTTTAAATAAAGAAGTGCAATGGAATTTAAATTTAATGTAAATGAAATATTCCCACAACCCATTGTGGAAATTAGTAATAATTTAATACCGCCCGGCTTTACTGGTGACAGAAGGGCGTTATGGTAAGAATTTGTTTGCTCTGTGTTCTTCAGGCGCTCTTGAGAATAATATATTGTCAATGATGGACAATTTCCTTTTGTGTATTTATTCATTGTACAAATTGTAAAACCACCATACACTTTTATGTCACGGTTGTCCGGTTTTTAAATTACATTTGAATTCACTTTTTTTAAATTATAGTGTACTTTTTTCTTTATTTTATGCCCACATCCGATACGGTACTCTGAGTATACAGCTTGTAGTAAACATAAATAAATTCTTTATATTTAACTTTAATTGCAATAATTAATTAAAATGAAATAAAATAAAGGATTTACATATTATTTATTGCAAAGATGTATTTGATACTTAATATCCAATTACAAGATTAATAGTTTGTATCGAAAGAAAAAAAGTAGTTGAATTAATTACGATAATAACAATTATTATGGATGAATTTATTACAGGATTCATAAAGTTATCAAACGAATTTTCTCGTAAATATTTATGGAAATGGTGTAATGTGAACATAAAATTTTGTATTTTTATTAATATGAGATGTTCACTTCATGGTGAAACTTTTTATATAATAAAATTAAAGAATAACAATCAATTGTTGAATTTTTTTCATATCAAAGTGCCTCTTACAAATAATTAACTGAATTAGTAGAGCATGGTTGTAGCTTTAAAAATAAATTAATGTTAGTATAGGTCATCATTTTTAATGGGTATTATACCCATTAAAAAAATATGATTTCAAGTAGGTACTTGGCACAATTTGGTACAAATTTAAAATAGTTTTGCAATTTCCCACAAAATAAAAATAGAACAACATTCAAAGATAAAACATATTGTATAAGGGGTTTCTCATGGTTTCTCTCATCATGCCATTATATGGATAGTTAATAGAATTTTTATTATTTTAGATCAAATTTAAAATTCTATTTTTGTATTAGGATCAATAGAATGCACAAAGTACCATCTTGTACTAAAATTGATTAGATTTACGATAACAATTCAATATTTAATTGGTTGATCAAATTATAGGTCATGTATAGAAATAACGAATTAATAGTCTTTACAATGTAAAAATTAGTTATCGATTGATTTTCACTTATAAGAAATTGATAAATTATTACTATAATGAGATTATTATTCACTTTATATGAAACGTGTTAAATTTTTTAAAAAATGTAATAAAATGTAGAAAACTTGTGAATTGCTTAAAGTCTTAAAGCCGTGAAATGGGCCTTTCCATTAGAAAATGTCTGTGTTTAATTTTGAAAATAAGGTCAACAAATTCATTTTAATGTTATTTTTCAGGAATGCTATATCGAAAGTGACTGAAGTAGTTAATGCCATGGGTGAAGCTTCTGCTGCAGCCCAAGGGCTATCAAAACCAATAACCACAGCAGACCGTTTACGAAATTCCGAACACAAATTGTATTTCTTAATAGACCAATCAGCCAATAAGTAAGTTTGATGTAACAAGTTACATAATTTTTTTAACGGAAATAAATTTAATATCATTTAAAACACGTCAAATGAAATTAATTAAATAATGTATTCATTAAATTGGTGTACGGATTCATTATTATTATGATAATTAAATTAAGATTGTAAATGTGGTGTTGACATTATTTGGTTGATGTATGAATAAATTTCGGAAATTATAAGACGTATTTTTTTATTAATTAAACCAAACATAATGTTGTTTTGTTGTTGTACTGGTCAGTTGCATGTAATAAATACAGAATTTAAATGTAATATTCTGTTATTTTTGCATGTGATTGAAATCTTGAGTCTTGAAGTCGCATGACAAATAATAATTTCAGTTTTTTTTTTCTTTCTAAGAAAGTTATGCCATGTAGGAAAAGGTTAATTTATTAGATTATTACTCTGTGGAATATCATAAAAATTTTCGTATTCATAGCTATATTGTCTGTATTATTTATTAGTAATGATATTTTGTAAAAATGAATTGGAAATCAAAAATAAAACAAATTATTTGTACCCACGTGTAGAACTAACAAGGATGTATAAATAATAGTTAATTGGTTCATTAAATTTGTAATATTCATAGCGAAGTATACAGGTATCGAATAATAAGTTCGATTACAAGAATGTTATTCGACGTTATATTTTAATAAAGAAATCATGATTTATGATACTGTTACTCCTTACTTAATACTTTTATTATTATTCGGTATAATTACATATCTTTACTTTTTTCACATATTAATTAAGTATAACTTCTATTATTTATTCTTTTAATATTTTAACTTTAATATACAAAATTCATGATTTTTTTCTAACTAAACAACATACTAGAGTTATATATTTTTTTAATGCAAAGATAAATAATTCAACAATAAAGTAACGAAGAAAATGAATTGCTATCACGAAATAATTCTTTAATTCATCTACCAAAAAAATAATAATGAAAATTGTACCTATTACTACGTATTTGCACGAAATATATATTGGAATGGTATTAATATAAATTTATCCCATCTACATAAATAGACACTAATTATAACGTTATTGTGTTGTTTTTCCCACGATTCATAATGATAGTACTTGAAAGAAAGACGTAAAATTATAATTACGATGTTTCAGCGGTAAAGGTGCAGTAACTGGTATGCTAAAAACAGGAAAAAAGGGTTTATATATATTTGATAGAAATGGTGAACATCATCAAGTTTCACCTCCATGTGTTCTGGATTTCTATATACATGAAAGCCGCCAACGCACTGGGTTGGGAAAGCAACTATTTGAACATATGCTTCAGGTGAATGATATTTAATGACTATAATGTTATTTTAATGTTAAAAATGATTTAAATTTTGCAGAAGGATACTGTGGAACCAATTAAAATGGCCATTGACCGTCCCAGTGATAAATTTTTAGGTTTTCTTAAAAAACATTACAGTTTAAACGATCCAATTAGACAGATGAATAATTATGTTGTTTTTGATGGATTTTTTGCTGATTCAGAAAAAAACGGCATAGTGGAAAATAACAATAGGTATTTATCAGTAAAACACTAATCACTTAAATTCATCATAAATTTACTAACTAAACTTATATTTACTAACATTTTAGCCCCATTCCAGTACAAACTACCAAATCAGCTAATGGTTTACAAAATTTTTCTTCACCAGCAGCATTTGGGCGGTATGCAGCACCAAGACCACCTTGTAGTATGGGCCAGGTACTAATTAAATTTAACAAAACATTCGTTCGCAATTATTTACATCAACTAAATATATGTATATTGCTTTATTAATAAATAATAAATTATGTATTTGAAAATTGGATTGGAAAATTTATATTACATTGTTTTCAGATAATACATAATCAAAGCTCAACAGTTCAAAAATCTCAGGAACCTACTGGGTGAGTTTAAAATTGTTAAATTTCATTTTTTGTTTTAATTTTTGCATGATAAATCAGAGTTCAGTCAGTTCCATTAATGAATCATCAAATGTACAAGTAAGTATTGAATTCAAAGTGGAATATTTGTTGGAAAGTTTATAAAATTACAGTCAAAATCAAGCCCAACAATATATGAATAAACCATATTATTCAGAAACATTTATTCAACAACCAAATGTTAATTATTCTGGTTATCCACATCAATATACGTACAATAATCCATTTCCTCCACAAGTTTCTTATCAAATGCCATCAAATGTGAATTATGGCTTGCAATTGCCTGCAAATCCATCACAAATGTACTTACCGCAATTATTAAGCAATAATGCAGTTCAAAGTGTTAATAATATACCACCAAGCCCATATATTTACACGAATATTCCTCAACAATTTCATTATAACGCTCCAATGCAAGCGAATTTCCCGCTTCCGCTTCAAATTAGTCAAAGTCTTCCACTTAATACTGTTAACAATCTTAACAGTTATCCGGTGCAAGCTTCTGTACCGAATATTGTACAAAATCCATCATCAAATAGCCAACAAATGTTAAACACAAACCAAAATGAACGAACAAATATTAATCAAACACAATCTGTTGTTTTGAATACTGAAAAAGAAACAACTGGCGACCTAGAATTAAAACCTTCAAAAGTTAAAAATGGTTTACAACAGCCGGAAAGCGAATTAGATACAATAGCACCTGTCGTGGATACCAAAAACGACTTATTAAATACTGTGAATTCGAATAACGTGCAAAATGTAAACAAACTACCGGAAATTAATTCAAATCAAGCTCAAAATTCAACACCAAACATGCAACAATCAGTTTCTATGCAAGATAATAATAATGTACCAAATGAAGTGAAAAATGACCCTCCAAAAGAACAAGTTCAACAACAAACTAATGAAACACAACAAAATTCTGTTGTGGGGAATAATCAGCAAAGTTTTACACCATTTGTACAAAATTTAACCCCTACCCAATTGCCAATGCAGTATAATGTTAATCAAATTCAGCAAAATACTCCAAATATTATACCTAATCAGATGACCCCACAAAATATTGGCCATCAGTTTGTCAATAATGCCCCTATTGAAATTAATACAATGGCAGAAGGGCAACAAAAGAATCTATTAAAGGATATTTCAAAAACTAAGTTCATTTTTCATTTTTTTTTTCTTTTAAATTCTGTTAAATATAAATAAAATTATTCCAGATTATGTATTATAAATAATAATGGCGATATAAATAATAATAATGTGTCTGCTGGAGGGTAATAAATATTTAATATCTCTATAATTTTCTAAATATTCTGATAAAATTTAATAGAGATGCGACAAATATTGAAGAAAAAAATATGAAATTCGGTTACCCCCCACAATATTCAGCGTAAGATTAACAATTTCGTAATAAAAAACTATCATTTTCTGATAATATTATTTAATTAGACCTGAAATTGAACCAACATCCTTATTGAGTCATACTTGTAATATAAGAAGTTAATAGTATTTTTTTATATATCAAAACAAACTCTTTGAAAATTATTAGTCCAAAAGGAAAAATTAAAAAATTTGCAGGTACTGTATAACTTTTTATTAATTTGCTTTTAAAATTATTTTGCTGATACACTGTTTTATTTTTAGTTCTATTTTTTGTTTTATTTTTTTTAACAGGGCACAAATAGCCTCACAATAAAGTTGTATAAATTGTTAGAAAAAAAAACTGTTAAAATATTCCAGTGATATACAAGTAGTGGTAGAAGAAAAACCCAACACATCACCAAAATTGGAACGTCCTAGATCTTTGTCAATTCAACAAAGTGATGAAAACAACGATGATGAAACAAATAATGTAAAATGTGAAGAACCGGAAGAAGATGAAATTATTAATATAGAAACAAATGTTGAGAAAATTAATATTTCTACTGAGAATGATCAACCACCACCAAATGACGAGCCTGATAAAACTACTGGCAAAAAGACACCCAGTCATTTGACTGAACAAGGATTTTTCGATTTAAAATTCTATCACAACAAATTGTGGTAAATATATTTTTCCCTGTTATTATTGGCCAATTAATTTCATCCAAACAGTTAAAATGCTTTAGAAATAATGCATTTTATATTATTTGTTTTATATATAAAAAATATATGTGTAATATAATAATTCAGTTATTTTGTTGTACTTATTTATGTGTAATAATTTATAATATATTTATTATTTAAGTAAGTTAGTTATTAGTTAAAGCACACAGTCTTTGCAATGGCATCAATTTGTTACCAATAGATTAAAATTATAAATAGTTAAGTTGACTGTTTTTGTAATTGTTTCAATTATTTCATTCATGATTGTTAAACACGTCGTAGTGTTAGAAATCTGTTTTAATAGATTTTTTAACATTTATTTACAAACTAACATTAGTAGATGAAAAAATTAAATTTTTATATCTAAAACGTAAAAAACATTCCTATTTTATTTTGCTTGTTTAGCAAGTTTTTTTTTATCTATCTATTAGAATAATAAACATGTATTAAAGTTTTTTAAAGCGTTAAAAGTTTACTGATTAAAGTCAAAAATTCCAAGTCTGACGACTTTAAAGTATTAAAATTACATTTTAATTACCAAATTATTGTAATTCTACTTGTGCAATATATTTTTATATTATTATTTGCAAAATTATAATGTTGTACCTTATATACTGTAAAAATAAAATAAAAAACTAATACTATTTGTTTATTTAAAAATAATATCACAAACTAACAAAAACATTTTAAACATGGAATTCCCCACCATCAAGTTTTTCGTCTGATAAAAATGATATTAACCATTTTGCTGTATCATCTTGCAGCCACAATAGAAACATTAAACATCCTTCAATGAATCCCAAAACACAGCCACCGACTACATCTAAGATGTAGTGTCGATTCATCAAAATTCTACTAATACAGACCGATGCTGACCACGTCCATATGAAAATAATGAATACTATATTCATTGGATATAAATGTGTGAAGAAAAATGAAACAAATACTGCCCTACTGGCATGGCCTGACGGGAAACTGAATACATCGGGGCCCATTTGTCCCAAGGCATCATCTTTGTTGGATGCAGGCCTTCTTCGTCGAAAATAGGCCTTTGCAATAGCTATCAATACAATATCCACAAAAAGCCCTTAAATGAAAATTAAAATGCGGTTCTAATTTTGTTTATGATTGGTTTAATGGTATATAATACCTAATAGCATATTCATTTGCATTGGTATTAGGGTCTGATTATTAAATAACCAAGTGAAAGCTATCCAAAAGGCAAACCAGGGAATCCCATGGCAAGATATCTCTAATGCTTTGAAATAAGTTCGAACTTTAGTGATGGGGATCACATTATTGCTCCATATGACAAATTTCTTTGTTATTTCTGCGTCTATATTCAACAATTTCTTAAGGGCAGGGGGCACCCTGTCACTTCCACTCTAAAAAGCATTTCAGTAGAATAAAATTTTTAGTTTTTTCGAAAACTATACCTTGAGCATTTTCCTATAAAATAATGACCTCAAACTGTTTGACAAACAAAATAAATACTAAATTAAATCAGTCTTGGTTTAATATTTTCTATTTTTATCAGCAAATACACATGAAGTGAGGTTATTCTTTATTTGTTTGTGCGCAATGTGAGTACATTTCGTACAAATATAAGGTCTGTTCGGACAAGCCGTTAGTGGACTATCCAATGGATAGGTCGTCAGCTCCGTACTGCTCAGATACGTTTTAATATACATTAGAAAGTCAGACCGAACGGTTTTTTTCCAATGCGCATGAGTCGTATCGTTTGTAAACGATAAACAGCTTTGTCCGAACAGACCTATAATAAACACGGAAATTTAAAACCCAATACAAATTATGAATGTAAACTTTTAAATTATATAAAGAATATATAATGTAAATATTATGTTTTACGATAAAGGTATTTGTAAACTTTTATTACTTAATAAAAGAACATAAATACTTAGTTAGTAATAGTGGAAAAAGTGCTGAAATAGAGCTTTAAAAAGTTTGCGGCTTCAAGTTGCACGCACATTTTCATAATTTCACAAAAATAGAATTGATTCATAAATACGTGAGTTAAATTTAATTAACAGGTATCAATTATTTGTATTCCATTTGGGAAAAATGAACAGTTATATAAATAAATATATATAAATTAGTAAATTACATTTTTTAAATGGATTTGAGCGCGCGGGCGGGCGCCTAAACCGCACACCAGACGATCTAATTTTATTGCATATGGAATTTTTTCAAAACGTAATCGACATATACATTACAGTATCCTAAATTTTGAAATATAATCTTCGCAATTGTTTACATTACAATGTAAATACGAGAAAAATGCCAATATGAAACGAATTTTCATTCTAAAGTTATCAATACGGCATATTTTAACGGGAAATTGAGCGCCAATAATTGTTATGTTCGTCTAACATGTATGTATACAGACGCCTAA
>SSSI01009664.1:0-14174 GCA_004796505.1 Oryzaephilus surinamensis
ACAAGATCTTGGATAATAGCGAATCTATTTGTAGATGGTGTAAAAAATGTGGAATTAATCGAGCCAAGAGAGGATGTTGTGGTGCTAGGTAACGAGTGTGCAAATTTGCGAAATTTAAAGATTGAGTAATGCTATTGCCCCCAAACGCAACAAAGCAAGAGCAAGCATTAGTAGAAGCAATCGACTACAAAGTTAATCCAAGTTGCATAAGAGGGTTTAAATTTAGATTAGAAGAAAGAATATTACCTTGGCTAATTGAGGAATATGAATTGGGGGAAATATTACGCTGGGTAAAAGATAGAAGAAAAGCCATAGTAGAAGGAGTAAAATTTCAGCGTTTAAGAGGAACCCCAGCATCACTCAAAATAGCACTAAAATGGGCAAATATAGAAGATATTACAATTATCGAAGAACCACCTGGCAAGCACTTCTTTGAGCTGCAGATAGGTATAAAAGATGTTCCAAATGACTTTTTTGTAGATGCAGTAGTAGAACTTGCAAAGCTGTCATTGCCAGCAAGATCGCGGCTAATGAGGATTTTCAATGATCACTATAACGTTGATAGGTTTATTTTAGATGAAAGTTTATTTGGAAGTTTGTTATCAGACTACTCTGGTATAAAAGTTGAAAAAAATGGGCCAGTGTTATCGTTTGGAAGAATAAATTTTTTCAGTTCTAGAGGTCCGTTAGTAGAGATTGTAGACAACTATTTAAGAGAGCATTATGAACAAACATTTAGTAATGACATATATCGATTAGATGTAGCAGTACTTGGAGAAACAGAGGCTCATACAAAGGATTACAAAGGCATTTATGAAAGAAGTCATCAGTGGTACAACTTAAAAGCACTATATCCTCTATCACAGAGCTTATTACCAGAAATAAAGTTTGCCAAAGCACAGATTGTACTGTCAGATAGCTGGAAATTAGGAGAAATAAATGGGTGCTTTCCAGTAAGTAGCGTAGAAGAAAAAGGAAATAAATTTGTATTGGGAAACGATAAACTTTCAGGGCAACGTTGGAATTTAAAACACAAGCCAATTTTAGAAAGATTCAGTATTATCCATCGTTACAAAGTAGAAAATTATACAGATCAGAAGGTCAGAAAATATGTTTTAGCAGAACACAACATTTACTATAAAAACGACTCAGATTCAGAGCAAAAAGACTCAATACACGAATTAGAAAATTACATTTTAGTATTTTATTCAGGAGTACTGAAGTGGCACGAACATCGACATTTGCACAGAAGTTGGAAAAGTAGTCAAGTTATATCTATAATAAGTTAAGTACTTATATTTAGATCCTCATATATTATATTAATAATAGGTTAAAGTGTATGAAATAAAAAGAAAAAGACTTGCTTTCTCATGCTAAAAAGGACATGACTTGAATAGCGGCAGGTAAATATAAGAAATTTGTCTGGCGCTAGAAAAGCTAATTTTGTGAGGTAAGTATGAAGTTTAGCAAAGAATCTTTTAGTAAGTTTTGTAAAGAAGTATCAAGTAACGATATTAATAAAAGAAATGAAGAAGGAGAGACGATATTGCACCAAGCAGTAGAAATCTCCAATTACAAAACAGTGAGGTTATTAATAAAAAAAGGAGCAGAGGTAAATGCAAGAGATAAAAATGGTTATACACCTCTGCACTGTGCAGTATTTGCGAAAAGCTTAGAAAATGTAAAAGTGCTGCTAAGAGAAGGAGCAGAAGTAAATGCCACTCAATATGTCACTGGATGTACGCCACTGCACTCTGCGTGCAAAGGAGCAGGAGTTGAAATAATAAAAGAGCTAGTAAAAGCAGGAGCTGAAGTTAATCAACTGAATAAGTACGGTGCAACACCAATGTATTACATCTGGGAAAGTGAAAAGTATCGTCTATGTGATAGCAAAGAGAGTGAAAAGGCGAGTAAATTTTTGAGAGAAAAAGGAGGAATAACAAAAAGTAGAGAACTGACGTGCTATGGAATAGAGAGGCTAGTGGGAGAAATAGCAGACATGTTGAATGGGAGCTATATGCCGGAGCTAAAAATAATAGAGATAGAAGAAATAAGGAAGAGAGACAAGTCGCTAATAAAGAAAGAATGTAAAAATTTAGCAAGCAAGATAATGGGCCAAGTGAACGAAATGATAGATGAGATAGAAAATGTAGTGAGAGGGAAGGCTTAAAAAAGGGATTTAAATTTTTTAAAGAAAAGATGGGGTGGATTATGTTAAAGCTTGGCAAGAAAGAGAAGTCAGCAAAAGAATTATTAGAGAACTCATATAAAAATATTTATGCAAGAGACGAAAAAGGAAGAACAGTTTTGCATTATGTGATAAACGCAAAAACAGTGAAGTTATTAGTCGAAAAAGGAGCGAATGTGAATGCAGCAGATGCAAGAGGATATACAGCACTGCATCTAGCGGTAACCGAGAAACGCCTAGAAACCGTGAGAGAATTAATAAAATCAGGAGGGAATGTAAATGCGGAAGAATATGGAAGTAAATGCACACCGCTGCACCTTGCATGTATGGTAGGTGAAAAAGAAATAGTGGAGGAGCTAGTAAAAGCAGGGGCTGAAATAGAGCAAGCAGATAAATTTGGAATGACAGGGATGGATTATGCTAAAAGTAGCAAAAAGATAACCGAGGTATTAAAGAAAGAAACAGACAGAATTGAAAAGCTATTTATGAAGGGCTAAAAATATGGAGAAAGAAATAGAAAAGAAAGTAATGAATTTGGAGAAAAAAACGTTAGAAGAGCTAAGGAGAATGTGGAAGAAGGTATTTGGGGAAGAGGCACCTAAACATTCAAAGAAATATCTGATACCAAGATTAGCTTATAGAATGCAGGAAAAAGCGTATGGAGAAATGTCAAGAAAGGGGAGAAAAAGACTAGAGTATCTGGCAGATCGGCTAGAGAAGGGAAAAAGAATAAGTAGCGATAAACTGCCAGTAGCAGGAACAGAGCTAATATTAGAGAGAGGGGAAGAGACGCATGCGGTAATAGTAACAGATAAGGGTTTAATCTACAGAGAAGAATTTTTTACGTCATTGTCAGCAGTAGCCGGAAAAATAATGGGAATGAGTTACAACGGCCCTTTATTATTTGGAATGCGTGAAAAAAATGGAAGTTGAAAATGCTAAAAGAAGTAAGATGTGCAATATATACGAGAAAGTCAAATGAGGATGGACTAGAACAAAAGTTTAACAGTCTTGATGCGCAACGAGTAGCATGTGAAAAGTATATAAAGAGCAAAGAAGGCTGGGTAGCATTGGCAAAAAAGTACGATGATGGAGGATATTCAGGAAAAAATTTAGAAAGACCAGCGATAAAGGAATTATTTGAAGATGTCAGAGGAGGAGAGATAGACTGTGTAGTAGTATATACACTAGATAGGTTATCAAGAGAAACAAAAGACAGCATAGAAGTAACGTCATTTTTTAGAAGGCACCGAGTAAATTTTGTAGCAGTAACACAGATATTTGACAATAATACGCCAATGGGAAAATTCGTACAGACAGTATTATCAGGAGCAGCACAACTAGAAAGAGAGATGATAGTAGAGAGAGTAAAAAATAAAATAGCAACATCAAAAGAACAAGGTTTATGGATGGGAGGAACTTTACCGCTTGGGTATGATGTAAAAGATAAGGAATTAATAATAAATGAAAAAGAAGCAAAAACAGTGCAGCATATATTTGAAAGATATTTGGAGCTGAAGTCAATGGCAGAATTGGCAAGGGAGTTAAATAGTCAAGGATACCGGACAAAATCAGATATCTTTAAAAAAGCGACGGTAAGGAGAATAATAACAAATCTAATATATATGGGAAAAATCAAACATTATGAAAAAGAGTATGAGGGAAAGCATGAAGCAATAATAGAAGAAGAAAAGTGGCAAAAAGCGCAGGAATTGATAAGGAATCAACCATATAGAAAAGCAAAATATGAGGAAGCACTGCTTAGGGGAATAATTAAGTGCAAGAGCTGTGATGTGAATATGACACTGACATATGCAAAAAAGGAGAATAAGAGATATCGATATTACGTATGCAACAATCATTTAAGGGGAAAAGGTTGTGAATCAGAAAACCGAAATGTAATAGCAGGAGAAGTAGAAAAAGAAGTGATGAGGAAAGCGGAGCAGATATATGAAAATTGGAGAGAAAAGACCGAAGAAAAATGGGAAAATTTAAGTTTTGGAAAGCAGAAAGAAGTAGTGAAAAAGTTAATAAAGGGAGTAATGATAAGAGAAGATGGAATAGAGGTACATTCTGAGTCAGAGGAAACATTTATACCAATAAAAAAGAAAGGAAATAAATGCACGGTAGTAGAACCAGAAGGGAAAGCAAACAATGCGTTACTCAAAGCAGTGGTAAGAGCCCATCTGTGGAAACGGCAACTAGAAGAGGGAAAGTATAGAAGTGTGAAAGAGCTGAGTGCCAAAATTAATATAGGTACAAGACGTATACAACAAATTTTAAGATTAAATTATTTAGCTCCCAAAATTAAAGAAGACATAGTAAATGGAAGACAGCCAAGAGATTTGAAGCTAGCTTATTTAAGAGAAGTACCAATGTTATGGAGTGACCAACTGGAGAAGTTTTACGGCTTAGAATCTTAATTTACAAAAGCAATAGGCAATGGAAAAGACTATGTGCCAGAAAACCAATACTTTAAAACAAAGAATTAAGGTAAACTAGTTTTACAGGAACTGATACTTAACTATGTAATAAAAATATTGATAATCTTAAACATACATGTGAAACGATTCCAGAACTCCAAAGTTATTGCGTAAGAGATAAATGTTCCTGATAGCCCTTCTCCCGCTGAATCATGTGGTGGGTCTGATAAAGGAAATTCTGTAGGTATCACAAAAGTCAATTCAATCAAACACAAAAGGCTATACCTATAAAAGAATAAACATCAAGAGAGAAAAATAATTTCTCTAGAAGAATCTCTAAATTATTAAGTCAACACTTATCCCCCTACTATTTCTTCTCACCTTGAGAGTATAGTTTATACCTCAAAAAGTCTTACTTTGAAGATACATCAATTTTTTTACCCTCCAAGACCTTTCTTTTGTTTACTAATTTTAGTTGACTTCATTAACACACTACTATTTCTTTCGAAGCTCCCATCTTTTGCAGCTGGTCTAAACTATCGATTGGCCTCATAAGAGTAGATGGGACACCTGATTCTTTCACTACAAAATTTGATTGTTTAATAGTTTCAGCTGACTCTATAAGTATTCTACCGTTTCTTTCAAAACCTTTATCGTTAACAGCTTGTAGAACACTTTTTCCTCCTAAAAAGCAGCTTTCTCCTAGACTTGATTTATCTTTTAATTTGTTAAACTTCTCCTGGTTCTCTCCATCAAGCTTTACTTTTATTATATTACTATCACTAGGATACAGATGAATACTAATCTCGCCTACTTCAGTGGTAAAGGACATTTCAATGCTATCTCCTAAGACATCTGTATAATTTCTTTTTCCTCCTATATTTTCAACTCTTACTATACTCTCTCCAATCTGTAGGATGCTACTTTCTATACTAAAGTTTTCATTCACCTTACTATTCATAACCTTTCCAACTTCAACAATACTGTTTTTTGGCCACCTAAAAAGAACAAGATTGTTATCTACTTCTACTTGCAGATCATCATCTTGAACTTGTTCATTCTTATTTATTAAACCTTCATATGCGATACTTTTCAGTTTGTCCTTAATTTTTTTACACTCTGTAAAAATAGGCTCATCACTTCCCCACATAGCTTCACCTATCATTCTATCATTGTAAAAATCAGACTCTATTTTTGCACCTGCTGATAGTAGCTTATTGACAATATTGAATAAAGGTTCTAAAGCCTCTTCCCACTCATCTATTGCCTCTTCCCCATTGTCCTTATAACGTGATATAGTAGTAGGAGTTATACGCATAACACTGCTAGCATTAGCAATGTCAATTATTTTTTTAAATATAAAATTCGACACACTACGTTCATAGTGATCACAGCGTAAATTTAGCTTTATTTTTCTTTTCAAATGTTCATCTATTAAACGTTCCATCTTTTCTAGAGTGACCTTTGCAGAACTTTCGTATCTATTTTCATGAAACTCTTTCATTATACTTTCCATCTTGTCATGAAATTCATCAATCGAAACTTTTTCGCTCTCAGTTAACAGATTTACTAAATTCATTAAAATTGAGTTCTCTGGAATAAAAGAACTTTCAACAACAGTATTGTTGTCTTCAACAACGGACTCATGCCAGTCATCAGTTTGTTCTTGATCTAACAATGATGGACTAGGCTCCAGAGTTTGCTGACCAAAACGTTCCATGTGCTGTTCTTCAGTAGCTAATCCACCATTTGCATGAACTTGCTTAGTTCCTAAAATATATTCTAATATCATAATCCCTCAATCTATAGATATATTATGTACATAATTAGCATGAATAAAAGCTAATGCAAGTATAATTTTTCATATTTTTTAGAGAGTTGTCTTCTCCTGCTGTCACTTCATGTATCTTTGCTATCCAACAAAAAATCGTTTCTGGACAACCTCTGTAGTATGACGTTCTTGGCCCATATATGGTATTATGTAAAAGTTAGAATTAAACAGCAACCTAACAATTGCCAAGGATAAAAAAACTTCAAGAAAAACATTTTCTATATTAATAGATACAAAAATTTTATTGGAATTTACAGGAAATACAATACTCCTCAGCGTCATAAAGATTTTAAATGTTTACTCTGTTCAAAAAGATAAAAATAGATCGTATATTTGTGAGAACAAGTTGCGTAAAAATGAGGTTGTAAAAATAGAAGTTTGAAATCTTTGCAATAAAGTTAGGCAAACTAGTTCATATGTAGATGTGGGTGAAATGGGCTAATATGGCTAGTTTTAGCGTATAGCAAAATCACTATATTAAAAAGTTCGTATGTATCGTTTGGTAGACCATCCCATCCCAAAACAAACTCTTCTCACCGCCCTTGGTTTTGAGTGCTGGAAATGGTTGTTTTATTTAAGTTATTAACTTAATTTTTTTGATAAATTAATAATAATTCATTTGGAAATGATAAAAAATCAGAATAAATTTATAGTAAAAATAGATCTTTTTTGGTATCTAATAGGAGCATGGTAGAGAAAGTGTATCTGTTAGTAATACAGCCAAAATACAACTTAAAAAGCTTAAGTAATCCATTTTTTGCTTTGCACTATATAGGAGATCAAAAAAAACAGCCAAATCACACTATATTTAACTTATTTTTATCCTAACAACTTTGCTGTTTAGCTATTTTCTACGAGCCACTGAGTAGACACTAATTATCTTCGTATAGAACTATGATCCAGTTGATTATATACCTGAAGAGTTTCTGGAAGAGATATAAGAGTATTTGGCAGTTCTGCATCATTATTGAATACAGCACAAGATAAAACTATCTCATTCCCATCAGTAACACGCTTATACCCTCTCTGACTCATATATCCTGCTGACTGTTCTTCTCCTTCATTCATTTTCTGCTGTACCTCTCCTTCATTACAAGCAAATTTCAATTCTTCTCCAATTGGATGAGTATTTCGACTGTGCTCTATAGGTCTTAATAACAAAAGATCTAACTTCTTTCCTCTTCCCACTTGGTATTCAATAAGCACTCTAGCAGGATTATCACAAGCATAAAATATCCCATGCAATATAGAATGAAATCTGGCCTCACTATTCACATTTATTGCATTCTTTAATGGAATTAGCACTCTAGAAATGGCTTCAAATAGTTGATTATGCCTATCTATATTTTGCCAATCATCTTCCATAACCATATTAGAAATATCATATACATTTCTAGCACTTAATACTGGTACAAGTTGACCAATAAAAGTACCTCTATTTCTCAGATAATTATGAGGTGATTGAAATAGTCTTACACCAACAGTTATACCTAGATCATCCTCAGCTCTTCTATCAGGATTTAGCTCACATATTACTTCATAAACTCTAGCATTTGGCCATCGTGATAAATCTAACTCCATATCTGGAAATTGATGACGCAACATATGGTGGAGATGAAATACAATAACTCTCTCCTGTTTCGTAAAAGATGCACGTAAAACCATAGTTAAAGCACGATCTCCAACATTTACTTGTGCAATTCTTCCTCGTGGACCCAGCATCCTATCATCATCATGATAGTGAAACAAATACTTAGTCACATTTATTCTACTTCTGCCGATTGATACAGTGTCTCTTGCAAATGCAGCACTTCCAAAAGTAAAACCATTCATATAAGAAAATATCCTATCACTGCCACTTCTAGCACTTGGTACTGCAGGTACACCAAAAGATGGATAAAGTAGATAATCTCTAACGTTTTCTTCAACTTCAACTTCTCCTTCTACTACAGCTTCAAACAATCTTTCTACCAAAGGAAAGCCTCTCTCTAAAAAATTTTCCACACTAGTCATAAAATGCTGCTGTTGTAGATCAAAATTCAATCCAACACAGACGGCATCTTCTGATGAAGTATAGATAGATATAGATGAAATAGGACATTTTCTAACATAATTTTCAGCTTGTTCCAATGCTCTATCAGCATATTTATCTCTAGTAGCTCCTGCCTTAAGTTCAATAATAATGGGAACAGAATCTGTCAATCTTTCTTGACCACGTACAAGGAAAGTGATATCTGCATACCCACCTCCTACAAATAGCTCAAGGTAAATATTAGCTGTATGCTGATACCTAAAATTCATAAAAAAGCCTGCTAAAAACCCATGATAATCTGACTCTTTACCATAAAAACTCAATGCATTTTTATATCTATTATGGATATTCAAAATATACCGAAGAACCTGTCCCGTTAAATACTCTACATTGTCTGTATTGTTACTCACAAGTCCTGCTAAATTTGGTAAGTTATTTTGCTCAATATGAGGAGTAATGATTTGGAATCTATTATTTCTGTTTCCTGTATCATTTCCATTAAATCTATTCCCTAACTCTTCACATTTTGTAGGTTCTTCATCATTCTGCCTCCATACATACACCTTGTACTCTATAAAAACCAAATTTCCTTGTAACTGTTGGTTTTGTCCAATAAGTTCCCTCTCCACTTCTAGCCTTTCCCATTCACTAAACCTCGAACCAGCACTATTCCGCCTATCAGCAATGGTGAAACATTTAACTATCCTTCTGCCTTGCTCATCAGCTTCATTAGTAAGAATAGCAACCTTTAGGTTTCCTTTTTTGTTCCCATCATAATTATCAAAACGAAAATAAACCATTTCATTATTTAAAATACCAGCATCAAATGCAGTGGCAAACATGCCGAAAAAGAATGCAGGGAAGAAACGATCTTTACCTACTGAATGTAAGAAAGATGGGCATTGATCTAAAAAAGATTCAAATCTTTTAATAAAATCATGGCAATCCATACAATCATCACAATTTTCATCACTACATTCTCCACTTAACAGACTTCTAATTAATCCGATATTTTCGTCATTGTTATCCATGAAACACCTCTATTTACTATGACCAGACAAACCGCTAACACCAGGAGTTCCTAACATGGACTGTGGATGATCACCATAGGCAACAACCTCAGGAGATAAGGGCATCTTCTCCCCCTCTAACTGAGAAAATAATCTTCTTGCTAATTCACTGTAGTCAATACCCTCTTTCATACCTTTTCTACCGACCATTTTTAAATTTTCAACTATACATTCCTTAAAAGATGAAAAATCTTTAGGTGAGCAACACTTTTTAGCAAACAATAAAATTTCTAATATTTCTTCTCTCTTTCCAGAATCACCTTTATCATCATCGTGTTTCCAATCAACAACTAACGCTGCAAGAGTATCTTGTATTGATATATCAGAAACAACAGCAGCTCTTTTATGCTGATCAAAGCGATCACACTTCCAGAGATTTATTATCATCTTTCTAATTTCTAGACCAGGATTTTGTAACATGACCTTTGAAATAGAAAAAAGAAGAAGTGAGTAATTTTGGCTTGAAAGTATTTTATTTGCTGGTATTACAGTTTGTTCAAGAGTCAAATTTTCAACAACATCCTCAACTGTATCAATAAACCCCCAACGTATCAATGGGTTAAGAAGTGAGTATATTCCCTCATCTTCCTGTGATAATTTATCTAGCAGGGCATTTTTATCACCTATGTTACGCACACAAAAATCTAGAATGGCAGCACTATTTTGGTTACATTGAGCAGAGGATAAAGCAATAATTGTTTCAGTAATCTTCTTATCTTTATCTTCTCTTTTCAAACGGTTACAAAAATATTCTACTCCTTCGCTCCACTTAAATTTTACAGCTCTCTCAAAACCATCTACCGCATTATCATGTTGCTCTAATTCTCCAGACTCTTTATTGATCCAAAAACTGAATACAGGATCCTGACTCTTCATATATTCTAGTAATGAGTCTCTCATGTATCTGTCAGTTATTGGATTGCCGTCACCATCAACTGCATCAGAAGGAAAACTATCCTTGTAAGATGCAAATTGCTCTTGAAAGAGAGGATGAATCTTATCTACCAGACAATACCTACATGCCATGTCATATCTCGAAAGCGGGTTATCTATTTCACCTGATTTTTCTTCAGTAAACCTTTGTCCTAAAATTGTGTTGTTCAATCTAGTACCTGACCAACAATTTTCATCGCGAAATATGTTGCATAAGAATTCTAATTTGCTGTCTTCTAGATGTTTCACTTGCCTAGTATAGGCTTTTACCCATCTTTCAATAGCTAAACGCTTTCCAGCAGCAATTTTAGAATCTATATATTTTATAACACCCTGTAATTTTTTAAGGACTGCAGCATGACGATCTGTTTTTCTTGGCATTGCACTCTCCATATAAAAATACTTACTGCATTATGCAAAAGTTAGAATCAAATATCAACACTAAATTTATCAAGAATAAGAAAAATTTTATGAAAAACATTTTCTATATTTAGATATTATGCGTTTAACTGATACGTAGAATTGGTGAGAAAATCAAACAGGCCATAGCGAGAGTAGCGAAAGAGTTAGATATAGGCTCTAGACTAGTGGATAAAGAAATATAATAAGTTAAAAATGGACAGAGCTTTAAGGGAGTTGCAATACTTAGGCTTTTTCTTTAAGTTGTTCAGTTTCATCTATCGAAAGGCCGGTAGACTCAGCTATTAAGTTAACAGATACGCCAGCTTTCAGTAAGTTTTTTGCAACTTCAATTTCCCTTTCTTTTCTGCCTTTTTCGTGACCGATTTGGATGCCTTCTTGTCTACCTTCTTGTCTACCTTTGTGAGTAGCATCATCTAGTTTTTGTTCCAAGATAGCAGCTTCTTTCTGTAAATCCATTACCCTTTCTTCATAAGCTAATAGGTCCTTCTCATTCCAATGGAACTTATCTAATTCATCATATGCTAGCTTTATTATTGGTGATTTTTCTGCTATTTTTCTTAAATCTTCATCAGTTGTTTCTTCTGCGTATTTGAAGAAAAATAGCCAACGATCTACTACATTTTCTAGCTGCTCTTCTCTGCTCTTAGGAAACTTTGGCAACTCAATGAAGATAAATTGAAAATCTTTTAAATCATGCTCGTTAGTTTTTTCATCTCTTATGGTATGACTAGATATATAATCAAGCTTATCAGGAAATAAATTACAATTGGAAATAGCAATAAAGAAAACCTTCTTTAAATCAATATACTTACCACCTTTATCAGCCTGTCTTGAATAAGCCTTAGCAGCGTAAAGTTGAGCGCGTTTTTCAAATCCTTTATCACGAGCGAGTTGCATCTCAATCACGTACCTTGCCCCAGTAGAATCCCTGCACAGGACATCAACAATACTCTGCTTATCAGAAGCAATTTCAGGGTCCATAATGGTGCTAAGGAATTCGACTTCTTGTATAGTATTTATTTCAGTAAACCCTAAAATATCATTCAAAAAGTGGATAAGGATATTCTTATTTTTTTCAGTACCGAATATTTTTTTAAATGTTAAGTCTAATTTTGGATCGAGAAACTTCGAAAGAGCCATGAGAAAGTAAGATAAAAAGCATTAATAATTATACACAATTGTGAAGAAATATTCAACTAAAATTCAAACCACAGGAGATAACATTTCGGGCTGGGTTTTTACAACTATTTCTGTTTTTAAATTAGTTGAGACATCTAATAGAGAACTTGATTTGCATTGATATTCAAGCTATATCCTGATAAGACTGAGAGTTGGAAATATGGCAATAATTCTTTTAGATACAAAAACAATAAACCGTATAGCAGCGGGTGAAGTAATCGAAAGGCCAGCAAGTGTAGTAAAGGAATTAGTAGAAAATGCAATAGATGCTGGAAGTTCAGAGATAGAGATCAAAATAGAAAGTGGTGGGCGTAATCTTATAACTGTAACAGACGATGGAAGTGGAATAGAAAAGGAAGATTTGGAACTTGCGTTTATGCGCCACGCTACTTCAAAATTAAGCGATAGTGAGTTAATAGAAATCAAGCACCTTGGGTTTAGGGGAGAAGCTTTACCTTCAATTGCAGCAGTAAGCAGAATGAAATTATCGTCTAAGGCAAGTGGAGCAAAGGAAGCATGGTCTATAAGGTATGAGGGAGGAGAAAAAGTAAGAGAGATTACCCCTTGTTCTTTGTTGCAAGGTACATATATTGAAGTTCGTGACTTATTTTTTGCTACACCAAATAGACTAAAGTTTCTAAAAACCGAAAGGGCAGAAACACAAAGTATTGTTGATATTGTGAATAACTTAGCGATGATTAATTATAGTATTGGGTTTACTCTCACTTCTGGTAATAAAAAGCTCTTAAAATATGTTAAGCAAACTTCGCTGTTCAACAGATTATGTGAAATAGAAGAAGAATTTCAAAGCAATTCACTGGAAGTTAAAGAGGAAGAAGAAGGCATCAAACTTAAGGGACACATCTGTAAACCTAATGTCAATCGTGGCAACTCAACTCAGATTTATACGTTTGTTAATGGAAGGCCAATGAAAGACAATCTACTTGTTGGTGCAATTAGGTATGCGTATCACGATTTTATTCCAAACAATAGGTATCCTTTTGCAGTGTTGCATTTAGAAGTACCATATGACCAAGTAGATGTAAATGTGCATCCAAATAAATCGGAAGTAAGATTTCAAAATAAGAGGTTAATATATGAAATAGTGAGAAGAGGGCTAATAAAAGCGTTGTCAATGAGAATAGGTACCTCTTCAGTGAGTGATATTGATGGATCTAGGTGTCAAGGTATTGGAGAAGAACTGGGTGGTTCGCCTTTTGATGTTAGTGAAAGTCAAAGGAATAGTGAGCGTGTTAATAATGGAAAAAGCAGAGAAGTAAAGGGTCAAAAAGAATTTTACGAAAGGAAGCCAAGTCTTTTAGAAAATCGTCTAATGAAAGAATTCAATGCACCAGATGAAAGAAAGCGAAGCTTATCAGGAAGTTTTAAGTATGAAGGTATAGAGAAATCTACACCACAGAAAGGAGTTATGGTTCTAGAAAGAGAGCAAATTGATTTAATAGCGGATCATCCTCTAGGGTATGCACGCTGTCATGTCTACAATACTTATATTATTGCTGAGGCTAAAGGCAAATTGATTATAGTAGATCAGCACGCAGCTCATGAGAGATTGATATACGAGTGCTTAAAGCAAAAATCAAGCATAAAAAGACAAAAACTTCTTCTTCCTGAAATAGTTGAGATTAAAAACCAAGCTGGAATGGAGATGGTTAAAACTTATAAAGATAAGCTTTTTGAAATGGGTTTTGGTATTGAAATAGAATCAGAAGATAAAGTAAGGGTAAAAGAAATACCTGCAATCTTGGGAACAATAGATATAAAAGAGATGCTAGTTGATATAGTAGATAAGTTAATGGAAATAGAAGATACGCTACCAATAGAGGATAAGGTGAACAAAATATCATCCATAATCGCTTGCCACGGAGCAGGAAGAAAAATGAAATTGGAAGAGATGAATGAGATACTAAGACAAATTGAGAAAACTCCATATTCTGATCACGGAAGACTAACGTATATAGAAATGAAACTAAGTGATATAGAAAAATTGTTTGAAAGGAGATGAGTTCAGTTTGTCAAAAAGGTTCCCAATTAAGTATACGTAACAGCTCTTCTGGTTATGGAGTATAAAATGTGA
>SSSI01009665.1:0-10538 GCA_004796505.1 Oryzaephilus surinamensis
TAAGTACCGAATAATTGTTTTAATTAGAATTAGTATTACCGATTTTCATGTCAATTTTCTTTGTATTTTATCCCAATTCATGTGTATTTGACCTAATACCTTTTTACCGCAATTTCTCCGCTTTTTCGTGCTCCAAATTGAATTTTGTTTTAATGGAATTATTTCTTTTTCTTTGCTCTAAAATCCGATGTAGTTTTCGTACACTTGTAATTACTTATTGTAATTACAAGTATATGTATAGTTCCTAATTACTCTCATTACGCAGATGGTGCTGTTTTAATCCCTCTCTTACCGACTTTTGTCCCACTTTTGCCAAATTTGATACCACTCTTCCGATTTTTAACTCCTTCTTAAGCAAATTTGACTTAAGTCAAGGCTCACCAGTTAATTTTCCGTTCACCGACCGGTAAGAATCACCGAGAAAATCGACCGATCTGTTTCGAAGTGTTTAGTACTCATCTCATCGTAAGTACAAGTAACTCACTCCAAGTGATCCAAGTGACATCAACTGGGCTCCAAGTGATCCAAAGTGATCTGAAGTGATCTAAAGTGATCCACGTCCTTTCCAGTGCCCTGCAGCAACTTCTAGTCCATGATCTCTAGTGAAGGATTTAGTGGAAGAATCTGAGGGTCTATATCGGTAAGAGCTGTTACGGTTTGAGACATCGTGAGTATTGAGATTCGAGATTTCGACACAATATTCCTGAAGGAACAATTTGTGTAGTCTTTTGTGCTAACCTGGTTGTTCCACACGACAGTTCTGAGGGGTCTTTTGTGCCAACCCGTCTGTCGTGTACCTTTGCTCCACGCGTCAGCTGTGTGGGGTCTTTAGTGCCAACCCGGTTGTCGTGATCCTTGATTTATATATATCGGTTCAGTGGGGTGCTTCTGCCAACCCAGCCGATATAACTTTTCCAATATCCGTCTGTCAGTTCTGTGGAGTCACAGTGCTAACCCGGCTGACGAGACTCCTATGAATCCCGTTAACAACTTGTGGGGTCTTAGTGCTGATAAAACCCTTGTCAACTGGTGGTTAATCTCAGGAATCACCCTGTCCGCTACATACCGCTACATCCGTACCGGTTTTTCCTCGGTACGGATTCATTGGTGACAATAATAAAAGCCCTCCGTGATTTCTAAAAATCGTCTTCTAAAATAATTCTTTGCGTTAAGTTGGTTAACAGTCATCTACTCTCTTTCTACTGATTCTCGTGGTGAGACTTTGAGCTCAGCAACATAAGTTTGGATACTAAATAAAGATTTTTTTCTTTTACCCTCATATCTATATCTGAGAACATCCACAAAATGCAAATAAAGAATAAAGAATTGATAAATTAACTTGTGTTCATTTATTTACTATATTCCCCGGATACACTATTTTGAATGAATTATTCAAAATTAACCTTTGCCTCCCGAGTTTTCTTTAGCGTGACCCCTGGATTACCGTTTCTCCACTGCAGTTTACTCTGGTATTTTGGTTTCGTATTTTCGTCTTCCAAAAATACGTGGCGCTCGAGGCAAGATTTCCATTTGGACCAAAAACGCGTCACAGTATTGGTTAATAAGTTCATATTAAATAGGTTACCTTAGCGTAGCATAAGTTTAGCATTGTAAGCATTATTGGGTATATTGATAGGTAACATATAGAAAATCTTACGGATACTTTGTCTCCCTGCTCATATATTTTTCACCTGGTAATGCGCATATGCATGAGTACTAAAGTACTAATATACATGTATCAGCAAAAATTCGGTCGAAGACGTAGCAGTCTAGTGGCAGAAGTGTATGTTGTACACGCTACAGTCCGTGGTTCGCGTCCCATGGCTTTCTTTTTTTGTGTTTTTTTTTTTTTGAATATAAACATTTTCCTTTTAAAATAAAGAAATTAATTACACTGGTTAGCATAGATAAGGTTAGATTAGATTAGGTTTGGTTTAATTAAAAAGTGGGAGATTTGGCTTCGCGTAAGCGAACCCAAGTCTCGTCACAACAAACTCAATAAAATATATGAGCAGGGAGCCAAAGTATCCGTGCTGCGGCTAAGGTTCAGTGTAACATATAGTTAAGTACGTTAAGTATAGTAGTAAGTAAGTTAGTCAGTTCTTCTGCAACATTGAAGATATAACATGTGTCCTTAAAACTAGAATAAAGAAATATCAAAAAACCCATGACTAATTTCATATAAAAGCCCGTACACTTCAATAAATACGTAATTTATTAATGTTTATTAAAACGTTAAACTGCTATAATTGTTTTATGTATGATCTTCAATAATGTTAATTAAACAATCAATTCAAACCATTTATTTTACTAAAATTTCAATAAAAATCTAGACGATCACAATAAAATTAACTATTTTGATGGTAAATTTAAATATTCTGACACCAGCGGTCATGTTTATTAAATAATATTCTTAAATATTAAGTAACAATTCTTTATCGCAAGAGAGGATTGTACCATTACAAACTAATGGTTTATTGTTGTCAAATAGAAGTAGGCAATGGAAAACATTAACAGGCTAGTTCCCCTACCAGATTCATTAGTCTTTTAGTCTTGTAATGTCACGAGAATTTTTTCGTTGAAGCTACACGTGTAGCACTAGTGTAGCTTTCTGTACAACTTACGAACTTAAAATATTTATGCTCTTATAATAAACTGTGAACTATACGCGACTAGCATTAAACGCCCTCTGCCATATTTCAAAATGATTGTACTAAATAATTTGGTATACTTTTTGTAACGACTTTTTTGTTTACATTACGAATTTGTTGCGTTTGTAGATTCTTTTGTGAATATTTGTGTTATTATAATTTATTTAAAGTTATTTAAACATATTATTCATTCTAACAGTACTTTTAAGTACTTTGGTCAGTGTTCTCACAGTCAATAAAAACCATTTCTGTTATTTTACATTGAACATATTATTTGGAGTATTGTTACCGTTCACCTTTAAAAGTGTTTTTAATTAGTTCAGTGAATTAATTTACGTATTAATAATTGGTAAGCATATTTTTTTGTATATTGGCCATTAACAAAGTTTTTAAATCATTTTATTTTTACATAAAAATGTCACAGCTTAATTGCTGTGTTTATGGCTGTAACAGTGTGAAAAGAAAACACAAAAACCATCACTTTCATAGATTTCCACCAAAGGGAAAACATATTGCTAAATTAATAAATAAATTTCATGAAATAGAGAAAGTCGACGTAAGGAAAGCATGGATACTTTTGCTGAAAATTGGAAAACCAGTCAATAAATTCATGAAAGTTTTTTGTTCCAAACATTTTACTGCCTTAGATTATTTACCCATGAAAGAAGGTATGTAACTTGTTAATAAAAAAGTGGATTATTTATCAATTAAAATTTAATTAGATCAAAAATATCCTCAATTAAAAAAAAAATTCAGTTCCATCCCAATATTTGCCTAAAGGTTCACATGACATGCCATCATCATCAAGGCGATCAATTTATAAAATAAAAAGGCTTGTTGAAGATGTGGACCTTGGATGTGAATGTGAAGATCATATTGAAGATATATATATGAGCCCACGGAACCTACTACATTTGGAACAAATGTATTTTATTTATATGTTTCTGGTAAAATCCAGTTTCACATATGTATTACATATTTTATAGTTTACCAATGAAGAATTAGATGTCGCTGATACATTGATATCGCTTCATAATATCCCTTACAAGGTTAGTGCGTCTACACAAACTGCTGTAGTTGAACGCAAAACCATACTCGATGCTGTCGAATCGGACGAAAAATTAAATTCACTTACTGGTTTACACAGTTTCAAATTACTAGAAGTATTAGCAAGTATGGTACACAAATATTTTTCACACCGAACAGTGAGACGATTAACTGTGAAGGAAAGAATTGTTCTCAGTTTTATGAAATTGAAATTAAACCTAAGTTACAGGGTGTTATCTCTTTTATTTGATAACATTTCTGCTAGTACTTGCCAGAGAACTTTTTATGATACGTTGTCTATGTTATTTAAAATTCTAAAGCCAGTGATTTATAATCCAATAAAAGAAGAAATTGGACTAAATATGCCAATATGCTTTCACAATTTCAAAAACGTTCGGTTGGTACTTGATTGCACTGAGATACCTGTGGAGAAACCTAAATGTTTATGTTGCCGTATTAGGTGCTATTCGCATTATAAATCGCGAAACACGTTGAAATTTATGGTTGGAGTTACACCTGCTGGTTTGATCAGTGTCGTTAGTAAACCATACGGAGGAAGAGCTTCTGATAAAGCTATTTTTGAGCAAAGTGGTCTGGTAAATCGATTAACACCTGGAGATGCTCTAATGGTAGATAAAGGGTTTTCACATAGATGATATTTGCAATGAAAACGGAATATTATTAATAAGGCCACCGTTCAAAAGAAATAAAAAACAATTAACCGCAAATGAAGCTTTACAAAACTTGTTCATTGCAAAAGCCCGGGTTCATATTGAAAGGGTGAACCAACGTATAAAAATTTTTAAAATATTAGACCAAACATTCTCTTGGCATTTGGTAAAAAAAAAGCCAAGAAATTTTCACAATTTGCTGTGCTATAATAAACCTGTCTAATCCAATTATGTCAATGGAAAGATTTTAAATTTTGTCCAAATTACAGCTTGAATATGGTTTTAATTGTTATTATGATTCGTTTTTGAAAAAGACAGAATATAATAATAACATAGAACGAAAACGAGGCTAGATTCGTTAAGAATTAAAATGCAGCTTGTATATGGTTCTTAAGTAAAGATCGAAAACGAGGCTATATTCGTTAATAAAAAAACTATCTAAATAAGTTCTTTTTTAGAGATTGGTTGGGCAAATGGACTGGCTACAAGGGGTGAAAGGAGGCCAGCATTTTTCCGTACTTTATACAATTTAACAATAAATCAGGAGAAGTTTATTTCAGAAAAGTAATGTACGTACACTGTATGAATTTTAATCTATTGCTTTAATGTTTTTAACAAATTTCAGATTTCCATTGGATTTGGATTTGGATAAATGGCTCGATAACTCAAATAGAATACTCAATATTAGGTACTACCTGTATTACTATGTGCCCAAGTTCAATTTAAAGGTACAACATCTACATGCTGTCAACACCCAACAAAAATAACTCATAGTTTATATATATCATAATGTACTACTAACTGCTTAATTCTATTCTCCATAAAGGCATTTACTGTTACAAGACTGTTAACTTGTTTAACATATTTAAAAAGTTACTAAAGAATATCTACATTTTGTTGCCTTAATCATTGTTTCTTTATCTTTTTTGTTATCACTTTGTTAAAATTAGTTTGTATAGTATTATCGATGCCATTCAAATGTTTGTACTTTATTGTTTTTGTATGTAGCAAATTAGCTAAATAAATTGTTATTATTATTATTGTTAAAATAAAACTACATAGTAATGAAATAGTTATTTTTCTTATTTATAATTCAAAATTCGTGCATATTCTATGCCACATGTGCGGAAAAAATTTCTCATGCAAATTTTGTAACATTTTCTTAGTGAAATCTTCATCAAAATGTATATTTTGGACGAAAACAAAATTACCGAAACTAGAGAAGATTAAAAATTTACAAATTTTCAGATTCAAAATTGCCATTCCAAATTGAATCTGGCCATAATACATATGATTATTTTTTAAAAGTGGTGTCCCATTTTCCCAGCAAATATATTTACATTTTTTCAAAACACTGTTTATGTTTTCTTTTTTTCCTACAACGGAGGTGAATGAAAATTCTCTGTCCGCTTTATATAATTACCCCTCGAGCAATAAAATTTTAAAATTATTTATTAATTTTTACAAACTAATAGATGAATAGAGAAAGGGCTGTTGTAAATGTTAAACAGAATATATTGTTTAATGTCTAATTTGTCAAACTAGTTTAAAACTGATATACATAAATACTTATTTAAGGGTGTATAACTCTTTCAGAGAGTACCATCCTAAATTCGAATCAATTTTTTTGGAATTTGTAAATATAGGACGCCTACAAACTCCCTTGAGTATTCCTATTCCATAAAATACCTACATACATAATACTTTTTTTACTTTCTATTCATAATTGTGGCTTGTACAACCTCAGAAGTAAATATATAACGAACGGAGATTATAGTTCGTTTCTAGATAAATGAATTTTTTGGCCTCTACTAATATTAAATTTCAATAGAGTTTATTATATTTCTAAAGATTATTTAATCAAATTACTGCCGATATAGACCCTCTTCTCTTGTACATACAGGGTCGAACGATTAAGCTACTTATAAATAGAAAATAGGTAAATTATATAAACAGGTACTTATTTATAGGTAAATTTTCATCAAAGTTGTTCATTTATCTTAAAACAAGCTATAGTATTATGTTGTAGATTCATTACAGGCATATGGACACTTTACTTCAATTAATTGTTGAGGTTTTCCGTCAATAAATAAAATTCCATCAGGCGAGTATGCCATCCAAGGATGTTGCCTACAAATTATTAATCCTACTTGAATAATTTTTTCGTTAGGACCCAATTGTTTCTCATGAGTGTTAAGTGCTACAGGTTCATATTTTATACCATGTCTTATGTAGCAATTAGTAAAATTCTGACCACAAAAATAGTCCATGGCTTTTATATCCCAATCTGATTTTTTAAATGTGTATAATCTGTAACACCTAGACCCTGTAACTCTAAATTTTCTTTCAAAATCCCATAATTTTTTGTCTGTTAAAGATTCAAAGCAAACAGTTTTTTGATTGATGTCTACAATTTTGTTGTATATTTCTCTACAACACTGTGGAAATGACATGTTAGGACTACATTGGCGGTACAACCAATTCATCACAATATTGTTCGTTCTTGAATGCTCCAGGATCTTATCAATTGAATCTAATAAATTTAACAACCTGCTACCCTCCTGTTCTGTCGTAGCTCTTCTACCACGTCTATAAAACAAAGCACATTTATCATATTTCAGTTTTAAATACACCAAACCGTTAAGGTTTAGAGGATTATCGATACTATTTTTATATTATGTATATACATATATATCTACAAATATACCTATGACAACCCAATGCTGAATTTGGGAATTCTCCAGTGAACCATTCGACTTGTTGTTCTGAATTTAATTCTACATTTTCCTCCGTTGTTTCCATTAATTTTTGTTGAGGTTTCATTTTTTCTTTTTGTCCAATAGCACTTTAAGTCCGTTGTAGATAACGATTCTAATTCTAAAATGTTGCACCTAAAATAGAAACAATTAATAAGTATGTCTTGGCATAATTGGCCAGTTGAGCCTCCTTACATCTTGTTGTTGTTTAATATGGATGTTGTGTGTTGTGTTAATTATGTATGTCCATTGTTAATATTGTACTCGTATAATAAAAAAAACAAAATATCGTAAATTAATAAGTAATGGTCCGATCTATTCATCTCCTTATAAATTTATCCTCAATATAATTTCCTTCGATACATATTTGTTAACACAATTATTTTCATTGAAATTAAGTGGACGATAAGTTTATAAGGGAATGAATAGACCAGGTCTGAGAATAAAGATTAATAATAATCAATTAATTTGTTGTACGAGTATTAATTGTACTTGAAAACCTTTGACAATGTAGAAGTACTGCAGATATGTGTTTGCATTTTTTGCCAAGTCCAGCAACACACGAACAAGAAAAAGTTTCTGGAATGCATTTTCCATTTTTTATATTAAAAATGCCTTTAATTTCATGGGGTAGTGACGTTAAACAAGATGTTTGTAAGCATAAGGCAAAAATTTCTATAACGTTCATCGTCTTCTGCATAATGCCGCATAAAATCAGACGATGTGCGCTTAACACTGCTTCACCTGGGTATGCACATATAAGACAAACAATTAAATGCAGTTTTATGATTACCTAGTAGGTAATTATTACCTTCAACAACACATCTACTGTCTCAAGTTGCATCCAAATAATTAAAATATTCACATAATGATAATGAAATATGAGGTTCCATTATGATTGAAAACAAAATCTCAAAACAAAAACCAATATATTATTATATAAATAAAATTTATATTATCCACAAATATTTTGATCATATAGTATACTTACTATAATAAATTATTCAAAATTACACAAAAATAATATGAAAACAGAAAGCAAATAACACTAAAAGATTTAAATTTTAAAAATTTAAATACACAAAACCGAATGTAAACAAAAAAGTATACCAAACTATTTAGTACAATCATTTTGAAATATGGCAGAGGGCGCTTAATGCTAGTCGCGTATATACTACTTATTATTTGTAGGTAACATTCTTAACAAAGTTGTCACAAATTAATGTCAAACAATGTCAAAGTTTGACAAGTTAAAATCTCAAACAGTGTGGAAGTTTGATATGTTAATGTGAAATGTTACGGTTGACGTGGCCTTATGGTCAAGACTGGGGGCGAGTGGAAAAATTCCAGTCATACCGTATACTCTAACTATCGTGATAAGAAACATCCTTTTTAGCAAATGTCATTACAACAATTTTTATATTTTACTTTGTATAACGCCATAAATCGATGTTAATTCCAATATTCTGCATAAAAAGATACAAATCGTTATTGCACCGTGAATAGCAATTTCACAAATAATATTTTTTTAAGTAAGAAACTCTTTGGGTCTTTGATATGCAATAAACGTATCAGGTTTCCCTTTTTCCAACGCTTTTATTCATAAGATATCTATCTGAAAACTTTTAAATTTATGATTAAAGTGCGCGTTATACGCCATTGAAAGTTTTTAATTTTACAACGAATGGTAATTATCTAATTTTTAAAATTAAAATTTTTCTTTATATCAGTGAAACTTACCGAAGTTAATGTAAACCGAGCTGTAACTATTGTTGGGGATTAGACCAATTTTCGAAGGACCATAAACATAAAACATTGTCGCTGGTTTTTAATAATAAATTAATAACTTTATTGAACTAATTGCACAACGACTTGTTGAAGCACGTTCGTTCTCAACATTCTTACAACGTATTATTTTCGCGCACTGCGCACAACAACTCATTATAAAACATAAACTAAAATAAATGTAGAAACGCTATTAGTAGCGCCCTCTTTAGGTTAAATAAAGAATTACAAATTCAAAAATTTAAATTAAACTTAACAACTATATTCTTAAAAAATTTGCTTGCATAATTAATGTGTTTCGATTTTCGGATATGAGAAAGAGATAGATTTATACGAAAATACATGTGTTAGAATCATACTGAGAAATATACCGCTTACCGCTCAAGTATCTATTTGATGCATAAGAGGCATAAAAGTTGACCACTAAAACGAGATACACATTAGACAATAGCCGCCATTATTATCCATATATGTCAAAAGATTGTAAATAAAGGGTGTTAATATTGTACTCGTATAATAAAAAAAACAAAATATCGTAAATTAATAAGTAATGGTCCTATCAAATCAGGGTGCGGCAAAAAAAACGTTACACATATTTTTATGCATAACTTTATTAAAGAAAAGAATTTAAAAAATGTAACGATTCAAAACAATAACATGGACCTTTAGCAACAATAATACTCAGTCGGTTTCGAAGTGGCCCTCTCCAGCTGCGATGCAGAGATCCAAACGTGACTCAAAATTTTTGGCGAAAGGCCGCAGGTCAGCTATGGGAGCGCATCCTTTTCACGGATGAGAAACTGTTCAGCGTCGAACAAACGCATAACCACCAGAACGACAGAATCTTTTCCGCAGAGGCTCCAGGTACCTCAGTCGTCCTCGAACACCGTCAAAATCCCGCTTCGGTGATGGTGTGGGGCGGAATCTGCACCAGCAGATTTTTTTGCTGTTTTCGTTGAACAGGAGGTCAAAATCAACCAAAAAGTCTACCGAAGAGACATTCTTGAGGCCGCCGTACTTCCGTGGGCCCAGCAGCACTTCGGCGGTGTGGAATGGACGTTCCAACAGGACTCCGCCCCGGCCCACAAGGCACAAATGACCCAGGATAGGTGCCGGACCCATTTTCCGGACTTGATCACGTCGTCGGAATAACTGCCCTACTCGCCAGACCTCAATCCCATGGATTACAGCGTCTGGTCAATTTCGGAGGCCAGGGACTGTGCTACACGACACAACAGTATGGAATCGCTGAAGCGGTCGCTGCATCGGGAGTGGGACCGATTGTCACCAGAAGACCTGCGGCCTTTCGCCAAAAATTTTGAGTCACGTTTGGATCTCTGCATCGCAGCTGGAGAGGGCCACTTCGAAACCGACTGAGTATTATTGTTGCTAAAGGTCCATGTTATTGTTTTGAATCGTTACATTTTTTAAATTCTTTTCTTTAATAAAGTTATGCATAAAAATATGTGTAACGTTTTTTTTGCCGCACCCTGTAATATTATTATATTTTGTTTGAGAAAACAAAATATTATATAAATGGAGTTTTTATCCGTAGTGGTCGTCGTCGCCGTACGCAACTTTGTAAGCACGATAACTCACGATGGAATAGAGCTATAAAGCTGAACTTT
>SSSI01009673.1:0-14922 GCA_004796505.1 Oryzaephilus surinamensis
TCGTCAGATATTTTTGTCAATTAATAATCTATTTAGAATCCTACATAGCTATATATATTTCAAAGTACTTATACTTAAATGAATTCAATATGACTTTTTATGAAAACTGCAATTTGAAAATAAAAATATCGCATATACATATTTAATTTTAATAAAAATTTAATTATTATCAATAAGAAAACATTTAATTTAATATTTAAGATTGTAATGAATCATTAAGACACATTTATTAATTAGTGTATTAAATGTTAAAACGTATTAAGTGGTAGAAAGGTTTTATTCCAGCACAAGTTCGAAATTTGGCCAAATGGACAAGTGTTAGAAATTCTTTCTGCCACGAATATTTTACACCTTTTTCTCCATTTTCTGCGTTTTTCATTCTATCATTCATCAAAAAATAATTAATAACTTTAGTTAGGTTCATTTTATTTAACAGAATAATTTTGATGGTACCACTGAGTGCTTCAGTATTTATTTTGTTTTAATTTAATTCTAACATTAAAGCAACGAAAAACAATATAACAATTAATAACTTAATTATTAAAAATATTATCTAACACTAATAATTAACTAATTAGTATATTTATTATTATTATAATGTTTTTGAATGAATTGGCTTATTCGATATTCACATTTGTTTCAAAAATTTGTAGGATTAGGTACAACGATTAATTTCACCAGAAATATTGGAATCTTTCAAATTTTATATTAGTCTAAAATAATTTTCTTTCAAACTCCTTTTATGATTTTCAAATATTAGGTTATGTTTATCATAACAGCAATTTTATATTCCAATCGGATATTTTATCAACAAAATATGTTTCACATTTATTTACTGAAAATTTCATCGTCTAAACGAAATAAAACTTCTAATTTAATTTTAACATAACAAGACTAACTAAATTTTTCTTTATGTTGTTAAAAATCGACATAATTTTAGTAAAACAAAAAAAAATGCTATATAAATGTAGAGTTTGCAACAAAGACTATAAAACATTTTATTTGCTATCACACTATCCAAACAAAATATTATATTTTATTACTGTAATCAATTGTATTAGATTTGTTTCACATGTGTTTTGTGAATATTTTTACAACGTTAGAAAAATGAAAATAAAAAAATGTTGATATTGAAAAATGTTTACACCTTGTAAACAAATTTATAAAATACACCAAGCAGATTGTGTACTATAGGTATACATATACTATATGTATTAATCATGTGAATGATATATCTACGAACATTATAATCAACCACTAACCACATCCCTGCTGAATAATGGCTAAATATATAAACTAATAAATGGATTTTGGTGAATAGCGCTTTAAACAATAAATTAATGTACTAAACAAAAAAGAATTGATTGTCTATGTAATCTGTAAAAAACAACATTTATTGAGAATTTCCGTTGTTTTGTTTCAGTATAATATTAAGAAAAAAGAAGAAATAGTTGAACCAGTACAAGAAGAACCAAATCCATTAATGCGAAAAAAGAAAACACCGGAAGAGTTAGCACGTGAGGCGGAAGAAGCTGACGAGGACGAGTTTACAAGTGAGTGTTTAGGGCGATTTATACAATTTAAAAAAAGATGCATTTTAATGTGAAAGCACAATAAAAACAACAACATAATACAAAGAAAAATGTTTACAATAAATTTAAATGTTTTTGAAAAAAAAAAATATTATTCCATTTATTATATAGATTAATTATTATATACCTAAATTAATCCAACATGTGTCTTCTGGTTGTGGTGTTTTTTGAAACAAATTTTAATTGCACCAATAGAAAAGATAAATAATGTTGCACAGAAATTTTACCATTTATATATTATACAGATGTTTTTTTATGTGTATTTTATTAATAGATATTTGTGTATACGTACTACTTTAGACACTAGTACTAAGTCAATAAAATTCACACCCTTATTGCCTAAATACAAAACAAAAACGATTTACGTAATGAATTGATAATCAAATAAAAAAATTATTTAACGAATCCTTGTGCCTTTTCTACAGGCTATATTATAATATATGTGAACATTTTTTATAACATAAATGAGAGACAATATTTTTATTGGAGACGTATTGCCAAAATTGACGCCAAAATATAAAAAAACTCTCTTTATCTCTCTATATTCTTCTTCACTATTCTTCAGAATGGAATTTTCAATGTTTACATTATGTTTTATGTACTTCTTGTTGTATTTTTATTTTAATTAAATTATTTTAGTTTTATTTTGTTATTTTTTTATACATCCTTTTTGATTTTGTTTTGTATCGGTAAGTAATTTTATTTTATTTTTATTATAAAGTGTCTTTAAAATGCTTCTTTAACTGTTTCCAGCAAACATACACGTAACAATTTTAAGGGCCAGTTCAATTTTACGATAAACCGTACACCACGGGTAACTCCTCCCTTTTTTCAAGGTCATGTTCTTGTTGACGAGTGCAGCGCAACGGTTGTAGTCATAAAATTTAAAAAAGGGATGAGCGAGAATCAAAAACAAATGATCTTAGTAGGTGCGCAGTAAATGCCATTTTTCGACCGAATCTGCGCAGCTGCAGCGCAGCGACTGCGCCATAAACGTTCACATTTATCGTGAAATCGAACTGGTCTTTCTTCTACCCCCTCCTTTGTTTTTCTTCGATTAAATGTCTTTGTATGTATTGATTTTTGTGCATTTTCAGAATTGAAGAACACAATAGAGACACAAGTAAATGAACTCAAATCTCAAATAGAAAGTAAATGTGTTATGCAATGAATAGGGGACATCCACAAGGCACTTACTGCGCGGGGCCGTCTTCACCACAACGTAGGAAATAATTTTCTAGGTGCCATATAATTGTAATAAAAATTTATAATAAGTATATAAGTTTTCTAGGCAAAAAAATGTGATCAATACTAGTTAAAAAAAAGCATATAAAAACACACAGAACAGAACATTACCAAAGAAAAAACAGGATATTGTTAATTTTTTCTTTATTCTGTTTTTTTGATGAAAAATAATTCAGGAGCGGCTAGTAGTGAATTTTTTTTACCCGCTCCCATAGATACCTATATATGTGTGTTTGTGTGTGTGCGTTGCGTTATAAATATACCACCCCTGTCAAAGAAGGTCAAGTATAAATAAATAAAGAGACCATCTCTTATCATCCCTCGAATAATAAGTTATTTTTTTGTTGTTGATGAACAAACATATATAAAAAAAAACAAACAAAGAAAAAGAGACTGCAAAAAACAATTAACAAATAACAAAATTATTATGATGACATGGCACCTATAATTATAAAATTATTAATTACGAAACACATTTAAAATGAAAAAAAAATACAAGTAAAATAGTATTGTTGTTGTCATAATATTTTTGTAAACAAAAATTGTTACCACGTGTTTTTGTAGATAGAATTATAAAAAAAATATAAATGAGAAAAAAAGACCTATTTTTACGTCAAATTTTTTAAAAATTTCATACATATAAATGAAAATGAGAACAACGTGTGCAAGTTTTTCAGTTCAACTTCAGTTTCAGGCATGTAGTTTTTAACAACACATAATCCAAAGTAAAAAATGTCAAAAATTCAGGGAATGTGCGCGGCTTAGACAACTAAAAGAAAAAATCACAAAAATAAATCATTTTCACACTCTGAACCTCTTCCTCTGTAAGCACACTGTGATTTGTCATCCAAATTCCTTAAAAACAAGCCGCCTTTGGTGTCTTCCTGCCATATATTTGCCAACTAAAGATTGACGAATATGTGGCAGTTCTTCAGCAGCGCTTCAAGTATAATAAAACAAAAAAATATTCGAAAATTTTCAACTTAAATGTTCGGCTCCAATAAAAAATCGCGTCTTGTGCTTCAACAGTTTTATTTTTATTTTTAATTTCGGTGTCGCATGTCATTGAAATATAAATAATTGTTCGATGTTTATTGTTGTTGCCCCCTCTTTGTCTCTTTGTGGATCCCATTTTAATAACACTCTCTTTATACTTATATAAACCACACACTCAACTCTCTTATATGGAAAAAAGCAGAATAACGACCAAAAAAATATAAAAAAAACAAATTACATAAACATCATGAAGCCTTATGGAATGGATTAAATGAATGCACCGCTTTTTTCTATTTGCACTTCCTTCTTCCAACAAACAAACAATTAATCAACATTATTCAGCTCGTCGTGCGACAATAACCTCACTTTTTGCAAGTTGAAAGCATGCGCTCGTTCATTTGATCTCAAAACAAAGTCGAAAACTTAAATTTGAACATAAAAGCAGTATTATTAAGTCGACGTATCAAGTAATCACTAATTGACGAGCTGAATAATGTTTTGTGTGTGTTTAATTTATTTCTTTTTTGATTTTTTTATGTCTTGGACGGCCATCTATTTTTCTCTCACACACACTATAACCATTCCTATTGTCTATATGTGTCAATTAAATCTATATTTAATAAAACCAAAAAAAAACAAATATCATAACTCTCTATCTTATAGCATGTAGAATATCTGTATGTCTATTACTCAAAAAAAAAAGAAAAATAAAAAAGAAAACTCTAGTTAAACAAGTAGTTACTTAGACTGTATTTAATTGTATTTTAATACTATTGTATAAGTGTCGTTGCTCAAATTATATATTTGATCATATATATAATATATATTGTTTTATTTTTAAAACAGTGTCTTTTTGGCAAAACGCAATGTTCAATGTGGAATTTGGGTGAAATCATATAAAAATTATTAAACAACACACGTAACAGTTATTAAAAAAATTACTTGGTTTAGTTGAAATTAAATTTTTTCTTATACAATCTAATTATATATTCTTCTTGATGTGTACATTATAATAATAAATATATAATGCAAAAACAATGCAAACATTAAATAGTTAGTATTATAACAATTTTATTGTTATTATTAAAAAATGGAACCCGGTTATCAAGGTTTTTGTGAAATATATTATGCGATACGGACGAATTGTTTTCCATTGTTTCTGTATTTGATTTTTTCATTTTTGTAGACAATCTTTAGTGGTTTTTTGGACCAATTTAACACCATATATATTATTCAAATCCAACCACTATATACATATATGTATTTGTATATGGAAAACTTCGTTCCAAATCCATATAATATATTGTTCCTGTGAAACTTTATTGTTATTTATTATTGCAATCATGATATTAAAAGATATTTAAAAAAAGTTATTAAAAAAACCAAAGAATATAAGCAATTTGTAGTACGACTTAGACTGGTGTGATATTTTATAAATGTGTGTGTTTTATTAATAAATTTATAAATTTGTTTAGTTTTTTGAATGGGAAACCAAACGTTACTTTCAAGTGCTTGAACTGCCACCGATTTTCAGGCCTTTGTCACATTGGGGCCCAAATTAAAACCAAAAAAAAAAATGTAACTCAAGACACTTTTGTAACGATTGCGTTTGTTAATATCTAAAATGGAGACAACGACACATTATAACCTTTTAATTCTAGCAAATCAACCTGTAATTTCATTACTTAAATATTGTAAAGGTACGTTTCAGGTGTATTTTCATCCCTTCATGAGTAGGGGATGAGAATACTTGAAAAATACGTAGTGATTCGTGGGGAAATATTATTTGATATTTTGTGGAAAATGTAAATAATATTTCTGTACGAATAAACCGTGGCTTCTGCTTTAAAAAAAAATCGTAAAATATCGTATTATACAAAAAGCTAGTGATACCTTCATGCAAAATTATTAAAACTGAAAAAATCGTTGAGATCAATGTTGTATTGTTATAAACCAAAAAAATGATATTCTCAGTATAAAATGTAATAATTGTAGATATATTGTTGTTGATTATTTCATTATAAATACATTTTTATAATTATACAATGTTTTAATCTGCAAATGAAATTTTGATGACAACACTCTTCAATTTATTAATAATATTTGTGTTTTTATAAATTTATAAATCATTTTTCGGACGGGCATTTAATTTCATTTGTAGATTTTTGTATAACGAACAAAACAATTTCAGTTTCCAAACAAGTGAAAAAAAAACAGAAAAAACAAGAAATTTAATTGAATAAACACGTTTTGTAGTTGCCTCAGTACATACCTAAATAGATAGAAAGGGCTGTTCACGTTGTTATATATTAATATTAATAAATAATGATAAGTCTTAGTCGACCGACTTGATTGTTGTTAGTTGTAAAAACCACCTGCAACGTTATTGTGAAAGAAAAAAAGGATTCAATAAAAATATTACAGTTTAAATTTTTGCATTTTTTCAAAAATAGATCATTTTTTAAATTAAAGGTATTTAGTTTATTTAATTTGTAATTTATCTATTAAAATTGTTGTAATGAGATTAAAAATTGATAAAATTGTTGAATATTAAATTAAAATTTTGGCGGATGCGCCGGGTGTAAAAGCTCCCACTTTTTCTTATTTTTCATTGCATCTTCATATATTTTCAAGAATTCTAATTAAATTATTATACAATTTGTTAATTTACACCATATTACTTAACTAATTGCACATTACAAGTATTAAAACTGTTGTTAAAATAGCTGAAATATGTTTCTTGAAATGGTAAGTAAATTACACATTAAAAATTTTATTATATTCATTACAAAAGTAATTTAAGCCACAAAACATGGTTCATTTATTCAAAAGAAACTAATTACTTCATGAATTCAGGTTTTAGTTTATTTAATTTGTTATTTATTCAAACAAATTGTCATATGTATAACAAAAATTAAAATTTTGGCGAATACGTCGGACATGAAAGCTCCGAGCTTTTTTATTTTTCATTCCATTTTCATATATTTTCAACAATTCTAATAAAATTACTACATAATTTGTTAATTTGCATTATTTTACTTAGTAACTTACAGATTATAAATCTAAAAATAGTTGTTAAAATGGTAAGTAGATATTAAAGTATAAAATATTTTAATATATTCATTACAAAACTAATTTAAGCCACAAAACAAGGTTTCTGACAAGATTTTAATAGTTTAAAATGTTGAAAACGACTCTAAGGCAAAATAAAAAAACTTTTTTATTAAAATTAATAAAACAAATTTTATTGAGACTATTAAAACTTTAAGTATACATAATATATAAAAAAATTACAAAATATTCATTACAAAAGATCTAATTTTATCCCCAACGGAGTGAAACCATCCAGTTACTTTATTAATAATCTTATTAAAAGCCATTTGATCCTCCCTTGAAGGAATTTTTTGAATAAAACTATCATTTTTAATAGTGTGTTCAGTTGTTGCTTTTATAATTTGATTTTGATGGTGATAAAATTCAAAATCAGTTTGATTTCCCCTCTTTTCAATCTTTAATTCATCGTTGTTTGGTAAAATTAACTCCATTTTCCCATTATCGATCTTTGGATGGATGAATTTCATGTTTTTTTCAAAATCGTTTGTAATATCTTCGATTTCATTCTCAAGTGAATTAATTCCATTAGTTAAACTGCGTTTGTGCTTATTTTTAATAGCATAAATTGGTTTTTGAGTTCTTGGTTCCCAATTTTTAAATCTACTGTCGAAATATACTTGATTTTGATTAATAAATTTATTCGGTTTCACTTCAAGATTCTCCGTTAACGATCGATAGTTTCTTTTAATGCGTGATTTTAAAATATTCTCCAGTTTTTGCTTGAAAGCTTCGTTTTTCTCCGAATCGGCAATTTTATCAATATGGTCCAAGAAATTTTCTTCTTTCGTACGTTTCTTCAGTAGTTTTTCCAGTTTCTTTTTATGTGTCATTTTCTTTTTTAAACTTTTTTTAGACACTCTCTTGTTACTTGTTAAATCATTTTTCAACGATTCAGTTTCACTTTTCAATCTATCTTCAATTGCTAGCAATTTTAAATCATTTAAATTGTTATTCATTATTTTTTTGTACTTCTGAACATCTTCACTGGTAATTAAATTCGTATCACGTTTAAACAATTCATGCTTAAAATCAATTTCTTCTTCTTCAGACGAAGAGGACGATTCATGTTTCTTAGATTTCTTCTTTTTGGCTGGTTTATTTTCGATTTTCCAGAACTCTAACTGTGCCGTAGGTGTTTTCTTATCGCTTTTTTTACCACTAAACGAAAATTCATGAATACATGGAAAATCTTCTTCGAAATCATTGAATTCTTCTGAAGAAGTTAAAACTTGTATATCGGACTCATCATTTTTCTTCTTTTTCTTTTTATCTGTTGCCAATTCGGCGTAAATCTCCTTCGGCATACTCTCACTTTTTTCATCACTTTCTTCAGCCTCAGCTTCTAATTCACGAAGAAGTTCTTCACTGGACTGATTTGGATCGCGAATAGTTGCTTCCTTGTCTTCTTTATCTTTGAAATAACTTTTCTTTTTATTCTTCTTTTTATCTCTTTGGTATTTATCTTTTGATTTCAATTTCAACAATTCCATATTAATTTCTCTTTTCATTCTTTTATTATTAATTTTGAACTGATTCGTTAATCTTCGCATCCTTTCATTAAAATCTGCTTGAATTTTCAAAGGATTACCCAAAACTCTGTCCCTTTTGTCTTGAGCGGCGGTTTTTCTGTTCAAAAGACGCATATTAATGTCACGTTTAAATCGTCTCGAATTCGTAAACTTTTTACTGGCCCTTCCAATCAATTCATCCAATTCTGCACTTGTGAAAATAATGTTTTTCTTTGCTGCTTTCGCTTTTGCACGACTTTTTAATATTGTCCTCATTTCGTTGCTGTTCAAATCCAAATCCATTGGTTTTGTATCCTTTGTTAACTGTAAGAAATTACGATTTTGCTTCAACTTTGGTTTACGTTGTGCTAATCTGGCCCTTTCAATGAAGAAATGTCGTACATCCGGTTTTATTGGAACTTTATTTTCTTGTTTTTCGTAAACTTTATTTGTTGGCTTCCTTTTTGGTGTTGGATGACGTTTATAGAATTTTTCATCTGTTTTCATTTCTTTCTCCATTCGATTGTGAAGTTCTTGAAGGCTAGTTAGAGGCTGATAACTGCTTCTGGGTGATACTTTCAAGACAATTTCTTCTGAAAGTGGTAAATTTTGATCTTGGTTCATTTCTTCCAACAACAAATTCATTTCGTATTCTTCATTGATGCAAACTGGTATTCTAGCATTGGGTAAAACGAAAAATCCAATCGATTTTGGTGGAAGTTCCAGTGTTAAAGGTCTATTAGTTTTAGCTCTACGAATTTTAGGTGTAAACTGAAGTTTTTCATCATTTAGAAGATCTTTAGTTAGTTTTTGACCATTTAAACAAACATCCCTAAAAACTTTTATTATAAGACAAAATTATAATTAAAAAATTAGCTTTACATTTCATCATCACCGGATGTGAGTAAATAAGACTGTACTTCTGTGGTTTTTCCATTAGTTGGTGATTGCCTGAACAAAGCTTTAAACTCTTCTGTTCCATTGTTGACAATTAAAATCGTCATTGCACCTCTACGCACGAAACTGTTCTGTTTTTTCGTGCAATGTGCAAAAACCGAAGTCCCATCATTATTCCTGCCACTTTTCACATCCAAAACCAGACTACCCATCAGCATTTTATGTAAAATCGAATACCAATACACCTAAAAACAGTCGCAGCACAAATAAAAACAGTTTCATGAAAATTCAAAGTTTGTCTTACTGGCGTATCGGAAAACATTTCATGCAATCGTGGCTCCCTAAACACCACCTCGTATCCCATTTTGGCTGCATTTCCCGTTTGTTGTGCCCATAATATAGCCGAATCGAAAGAAACCGGTTCATCTGGTTTTGGCACTGACGTCCAAATCGATACTTGCGCTTTATTTGAACTTAATGGATCGTTTTTTAAAATCGTTTTCGGCTCCCACATAACGGCTTCAACAATTCCACTAATATCACTGAGGGCAGTTTCTTGTTGTTTTTTAAAACAACGATTCATATCGCTGGCCACAATACGCCAATTATCTTTACGTTCTGGAAATGCATCTAAAATGTTGCGAAATATGTCGATGTCTTGCTTGTATTGTTGTTCAGTTTTGTTGGCACAGTCTGGAACAATGTTAAAATATTATCGTTAATGTATAATTGAATTTGGGTTGAAAAGTTTCGTACCGAAACCCAGCTGCCAATAGCAAGTTAAATTTAGTTTGTCTGATATTTCGAATAGTGGTAAAGTAGATTTGGGATTCCATAATCCTTTTGTTCTTTCACCATCATTAATGGCAAATAATGGTGTTAAATTTGCTAATATAAGCCATTCATTTATGCCGAACCACATAGACGATGTTACAACGATATTATCAGATTCATCTGTTGATATATCGTCATTATTTACATATTTAACGTATTTTGTTGAAGGCCCAGCTATACGAATGAAAGCGGGGCTTAAATGTTTAGCCAATTTTAAGGAATCATCACTGAAAATGTTAATATATGAGTTATAAAAAAAAGGTTTTAAAAAACGTTCAATAATCACCTTAAATTTAGACCTGTTAATAGAACGGCTGGATCGACTGAAATACTTAGAAATTTCTCATTTAATTTATGTAGGGCTTTTTTACCATTTACAGAACAGAAAGCTTCTTCGGCAAAGCAATTAGATACGCATACGGTAATTAATACGATAATAGAGCCGTTTTTTATTAACATTTTCTTATACTTTTTACGACTTCACATTCAATATTAATTATAAAAGTTTGAATATGTTTTTTAATTAGGTGAATTCAATTTTTAGTTTGCTGGCTCATCAAAATTTATTTGCAATAAATAAACACATAATATAAACGTTTATGTTTATGTAATAATTAATACGTAAGCAAGTTATATTTAATAAACAATCGTTTTTTAAAATAATTGTTTAAAAAAGGCGCGCTTTGGCGCTGCATCTTAAAAAACTAGGAACTTATTTTTTTCCCCAATGTCGTTGTCTATGACAAAAAAATTGTTATCAATAATCAAGGTTAAATCACTTAAATTGTAATTTTATTTTTATTTAACAAAAAAAATATTTTATCAGCGTAATACATTGTAATATTTGTGCTTAAATATGATTTTCTTTATAATTTAGATAATATATAGTATTTTTAATACATGTCCAATGTTGTCAAGAAATTAGACAAATTGTTTACCAAAACTGGATTTGATATAAATGATATAATAAAATTGGTTTTGCTGTAATGAAGGTAAAAGTTGACACAACAAAAGTTTGTTCAGTTTGTGGTGATAAGGCATTAGGTTATAATTTCAATGCCGTAACATGTGAAAGCTGTAAAGCGTTTTTTCGACGAAATGCATTGTTACAAAAAGATTTCAAATGCCCTTTCAACAACCAGTGCGAAATCACGACAGTAACACGGCGTTTTTGTCAGAAATGTAGATTAGATAAATGCTTTACAATCGGTATGTGCAAGGATCTAATCATGTCCGAAGAAGACAAGGTATTGAAAAGGCAAAAAATTGAAGAAAATCGAGCGAAAAAACGGAACATCAACGACTTTAAATCATGCTTCAAAAAAATCAAAAAAGAAGCTATTGAATCGGATGGATCGACGTCTAACAGTGCCCTCTCAGATGGTGATTCCAAAGAAGACTCTGTGGTTAGTTCGAGTCAAGATTTTTCCATGATAAAAACGATTTTAAATCAATCAAAAGCAATAAAAGACACTGAAAGTTCAAATAATAATTTATTAACAAACTTAATCAACAATAATGAAATTAATTGTAACAATAATAGGGTATCAACCAACGAAAGTGCATTATCTACCATTGATGTAACGAAAGATGTGGTAGAAAATGTCCAAAGGTGAATAAATTTGCATTCAATTGACGACAATTAACAGTGTTTTTTGTAGAGCAAACGCAATCGAACCCAGCTCGATAGAGACAATCCTTTGTGAAGCAATAAAACTAGAATACGAAGCATTTTCTTCAATTTCCCAAAGCAATTCCAATTCAAGAGAATTGAACGATGCCGAAAGGGCGAAATTAAATGAACTTATTGTTGCTAATAAAGCTCTCTTAGCGCCAGTTGATGACGATTTAAATAATTTAATTGGCGACGACTACAAATTTAAAGTACTATATAGACTTTTTAAATATTATTAATATATTCTATTAGTTTATTATTAGTTCCTTTTACAGGGTGATCCACATAAAGTATTAAAAGCGGATCCAGCACTGGTAGATGTAATCAATTTAACGGCAATCGTGATACGACGTTTAATAAAGATGGCAAAAAAGATAAATGCATTTAAAAATATGTGTCAGGAAGATCAAGTGGCTTTATTAAAAGGTGGGTGTACAGAAATTATGATACTGAGAAGTGCAATGAACTACGATCCAAAGAAACAAACCTGGAAGGTACGATTATTGAATAAAATCACAACTATATATCCATATGTTTCATATTATTTTAGATACCACACAGTCAGGAACCGTTAAATTTAAATGTAGACATTTTAAAACTAGCTAAAGGTAATATTTATCAGGAAGTTGAACGTTTCCTTACAACATTAGATCCGAAATGGCGTTCCGATGAAAATATGATTTTAATATTATGTGCCATTATATTATTTACACCAGATCGTCCAAGGGTAATACATCAGGATGTTATCAAATTGGAACAGGTAAGTACATCTTTGATAAGAAATTTATTTATAATTGATAAGATTGATTTATTTATTTTCTTAGAATTCGTACTATTATTTGTTACGTCGTTATTTGGAAAGCATTTATGTTGGTTGTGAAGCGAAATCAGTATTTTTAAAACTGATACAAAAAATTAATGAACTACATAAATTGAATGAAGAACTAATTAATGTTTATTTAGATGTGAATCCGTCGCAAATTGAACCGCTCTTATTGGAAATATTCGACATTAAACATCGTTAAGTTTCGTTAATTTCATATAAAAATTTTACGGGGTCTGTTTTTTACTCAGGTAATATAAAAATTAAATATAATTATATTTAAATAACAGAGATAATGCCTGATAAATACAAATTTTATGTTATTTATATATTTAATTATAATTTAAATTTTAAATAAATGTTAAGTTTTAAGAGTCCAAATAATGGCCTGTTTTTCCACTACGGCCCATTCTTTTCTTACTACTCGAGTTTCCTTCTTTTCTTCCCAAAGTCGGACTAGATCCAGTGCCCATATTTCGAATTAAATTTTTCAGACTCTTCCCTTGGCTGTCGATTATGTTGTTTTCCTGCGCAATTATGTAGAAATCATCTAGTAGATGAGGTGGTGGTTCGACATGGCATGGCTGTACCAATCCTTCACTGCTCCTCGGTCCAACAACAGTGCTAAACGGTTCTTTAAAGACTCGTTTTTCTGTTCTAGTTTGTTGATTTTGTTCGCTTCCTCTTCGTAGTGAAGCAATGTAGGTAGAGGCATGTACTGAAACGATATTGTAAATACAAATTTAACTAATATGTCGATTTATTACTTGAAATATTGATGCTAAGAAATTGTGCAAAGAAACTAGAAGTGTGTCTTGCCATTGTTTAGTGAAATGTAACGAAAATGTTGGATTTTCTTCAGGATTTTTAATATACGGTAAAACTAAAAATAATAAAGACATATTTGTAAAATTTTAATATTTTTTTCTGGTGCAGTAATCTTACTAAACCAGTCCTTCCACTCAGCCTGATTCTGCAATTCTGGAGTCATTTTAAGGAAAAATTCATTGAGTTTATCAGCTTTATTATTAACAATTGTATTGATCAAATACAGTTTTAGGACAGCGTTCTCCAGCTTCTTTACACCAGGTGTAAAATGACTCTCCAATTTTGTAAACATATGAGTATCTAAATGGGCCCATAAATCTCTTAAACTGTTCAAATCGTAATTTGTAACAAAATATAAGATTTGATCGATTATTTTGTCAACTCGAAAACTTTTTTCCTTATCCACTTTTAATTCACTGTCAAATGATTTTATTGTAGAACTAAATCCACGAAATAGTAAATATTCTTTTATTAATTCATCCATATACTGAATATGGGCCATTTTTTTGGTAAAATTTAGACCCCAAAACAAAAGACTAGAATTAGGTTATAAACTGTTTTGTTGGTTGTCTAAAATTATAACTGGAGTGAAATTAGCAGCCGAAAGTTAGCAGCCGATTTTAAATTTGGCAACAGCGCATATTAGGCCACGCCCATTTCCTTATAGGCCACGCCCCCTCTTTTATTAGGCCACGCCCACCAGAGATGTTCATTGCATACTCTGTCTTGCTCCGAGTTGCAAAACTTTTAAATAAATTATATAATAAAATAAAGAAACCCTTCATTATTTAATAAATGTCGATTTAAAAAATAATAAATTATAACGCATACAGTTTAATACACTTATATATTGCAAAATATTTTAATACATTTGTCTAAAATAAAGAATTTAGAACAAATCAGTTATTGCACTATGATGTTCTGAAAATCCCAAACCATCAGCATACAAGTCATATTTGAATTTTTATTTTGTGCTGCGAAAAGACAGCTATAAGTGCTATAAAAGTTAAATAACAATATTTTCGGTTGCCGTAGCACTACCATCTTTTGATATATTAATATATAAATATCAGACTATCAAATAAAGCAATTTTTAGGAAAATTCGTATTTTCACTTTTTTCCAATTCGCCTTTGAAAATCCCTATTGTCATCAACTTTGTACGTAACCTAAGAATGTAGTCTTGTAAGAAATTGTTAAATAACATTATTTTCAGGTACTGTGGTTACACCATCTTTTAATATGTTAATAAATAAATATCAGACTATCAAATAAAGCAATTTTCAGGAAAATTCGTATTTTCACTTTTTTCCAATTCGCCTTTGAATATCCCTATTCTCATCAACTTTGTACCTAACCTAAGAATGTAGTCTTGTAAGAAATTGTTAAATAACATTATTTTCAGGTACTG
>SSSI01009674.1:0-28266 GCA_004796505.1 Oryzaephilus surinamensis
TAGGGGGCCAATTCTGATCACCGAAACGAGAGAGTACACGACCAGGAAAAGTCTCATTCAGTAATTGAATTGTTTCACGAGCTGTATGGCATGTGGCACCGTCCTGTTGAAACCACATATTGTCCACATCAATATCATCCAATTTGGGCAAAAAGAACTGTGTTATCATGTCGCGATATCGAGCACCAGTAACAGTCACTGCTCAGAATTGGCCCCCTAGATCATGTGATTTAGCACCATTAGATTTCTTCTTATGGGGTTATTTGAAGTCAAAGGTCTATGTCAACAAGCCCACAACTACCTGTGCATTACAGGAGGAAATTAAACACTGTATCAATGAAATTCAGCCACATCAGTTATGCAGAATGGTCATGGAAAATATCAGCAAAAGAGTATGTATGCGCCAGCAAAGCCGTGGAGGCCATTTGCCCGACATCTTATTCCAAAAATAACCCTATTCTATCTACTTCATAATTCAATAAAAAAATTTCAATTTAAAGATTAAAAACTGTGCTTTCTGTTAAATTCAAATCTTGCGTTAATTTTGGGACACCCTTTATAATGCATTGTTCTAATGTCAAGTTCATTGGTGATTCGTGGAGATAGATTGAGCAATCTATCACTCGGTTTCTTATTCCCCAGATGCTTAGATGTATCATGATATATGGCTTTACTAATTTTTTATGTCATTCATTTAAGCACTTATGCTTGTTACATTATTATTGTGTATAATGATGGAAACTAGATTAAATATAGTATGAATATGTTTGTTCAGAAAATGTTGTTTAGACGTCAATTATATGTAACAGAAAGGCAATTTTAAACATTCAATGATCATTTAACTCATTCGCATGACTGCTTCAAAAACCAATTAAACAAGACAACACAAGAAGCCTATATAGACATAGTCTATTGATTTCATATTTCAGATATTCAAATTAGCTTCATATTTTGTTGTGAAAGCATATACATTTCATGCAACCAAAAAAAAGCGAATTTATACATCTTTTCCTGTCATCATTCTATGTTTGACTGTCTGTTTATACAGTATGAAAGGATTTGGTTTTGAATGACATCATGTACACATTTAGAAGTTCTTTTATGACACCTGTTTGCGCTATCAACGTTCTCGTATTTACTATTGACTTTCTTGTATAGTTGAAAAACTTTACAAGCCATATAAAAATTTATACTGGAAAACTTTTACTAATAAACTTGTTCGACAAATCTACCTACATTTACAAATTTATTGAAAAGAACTATTTTTTCAGACACTCATATTTGCAAGAGTACAGATAACATAACATACGTGAACTTGTCGACCAAGTTTTAGAGAAATAGCAATACAAGAAGATTCTTGAAATCTAGTTTTATGTTAAATAAAGTTTTGGTATGCATTACATACTAATATGCAATTACATATTAAGATATAGTTGGTTGAAAACAATTTTATTGACAATACATAAAATGATTAATGTCTGTGTCTCTGTCTGTCTATTGTGTGGAAAGAAGCCCATAATAAGAAAATGTCTTCTGTTTGAGATGTTTATTAGGGGTGTATTTATGTGTTAAAAGGCATTGTGATTTTTTTTCTTCAAATATCAATAATATCATCGTATACGGGCTGTTCTTTTATATATTATATATAAATCGTAACTGGGGTGTTACCCTCCTATTGAACCAAAAATAATAAATAAATGCGGGTCATAATATTGATTGTTTGTTTCTTTGTTGAACATTTTAAAGTAATATACGTGCCATCAATGTGAGAGAAAGCGTATATATAGAAATGTAATCAATGATGGTGAACACACAATGGTATGCCACACTATATCTCACCGACACTACCACTTCACTATTTCTTCGATTTCTATATAAACACATTCAACTGGCCATTTTCGAACATATTTTGCCTGTTATGTGGCCAACACAGCATTCGCACGTTTCTTATAAATCTTTTTGCCAATATTGATTTTGTTGCTAACTCACAAGAATATTTTCGATCAAAGCTTTATTTACATATACAGGTAAGAAAATTTTAATAATGAAACACGCGATTCAATATGCAATAAAAGCGATCAATCATAGTTCTTATTTTGTCCACTAAGTAAAATTCGTTTAGAAAAAATATATGATATTTTCACATTATGTAGACATCAGGTATATAAATTAAATGGAATTTAATTTTCCCATTGGGTCCGCTTACTTATTATCGATGATGATATTAGAAATATTTTCTGGCAATAAATCAATGTTTTCACTTTTGACATGGAAAAAATTAGCTTTTTTCTTGTACGGCGCGCGATGCTGTGTGTTATCATTTCGAAAGCATTAAAAAATTTCTTGGAAAAAGGTCTTCTTATACATATAATATAAATGAAGGCCTTTAATTTCCGTTAACTATTAATCGTCAACGCCAAAATCCGTCATGGATTTTCTAAATAAATATATACAAGAGAGGGCGATTGATTTACTAATTTTCGATTATGGTTATTGGTAGGAAATAGGGCTACAAGGGATTGTGAGATGTGTGTGTGTGTTGGAAATATTGGGAAATAATACATTGCGTGTCATTGGGGAGAAATTTGATATCAATGATTGCCGCCTAGTTACATGACGAGGGGCCGTGATGGATCGCTCTGTAGGACGCGAACTGCGGTGAGATGTCAGTTACAGCATCATGTACGTCATGTTGTATGCAAACATGACAGTCTATGCATTAACTAAAAATAGGGCCGACCGCGTAAACATACATATATAACCTATACATCATAATAATTAGCTTTTGCTCTATTAATGCCCCATACAGAATAATACCGTAAAATTGACTCATTTTGGATTACATTATAATCTAACGCAATTTACCTCTGAAATGAAATTAAATCGACAATTTTTCCATTTACGAATCTATTTTTATAAATTATAAGATAAGTTTGATGAAATATGTCTTTTTAACATGTTTAAAACGGTTCTTTTTATATTACACAAACATAGAGGAGCAGATTCAAGTAAAACGAAATAAAAACGTCTAAAACTGGCTCCTTATCAGAGAAAACACTCGACATTTGATTTAAAAATCTTTCAAACAACAGTGAATGAGTATTACGTATAGAGAAAGTTCACTAAATCGAATATTGACATTTCAGCTTTAGTAAATTACTTACCTTTAGTAAAAGGCACCCCGTGTTTAATGTAGCAAGAGAGTGACATTGTTATTCGTTATAATAAAGGTCTTCTTATACACGAAAATATTGTAAATGTCATTATTTTCATGTGATGCGATTAAAGTCGACGGTATTCCCATTGGACAAGTGATAATAATAATAAATGTGAAAATTCATGCATAAAACACTTGTTAGATTATTACAATTTTCGTTTTAACACTAATTAAGAAAGAAATAAATTGAATTGATTGAATTTCTATATATGGTGTGAATTTTATTTCGAAAACTGCATTAAAAAGTTTTGTTGGAAAGTGATGCAGAAATAGTTGGACTTTATATATATAAATCTATACCCAAAGGTATAAAATTTACATACAACTTTAATTGAAGTAATTCCTTTAACAGCTATTTTAATTCCATTAAAAATTGAACTGATAAGCTCTTAATTAAATTAATTTCCGTGGTCATATAAAGTGTTTATTAATTTTTTCTAAAACGTTTTTGTTTTTCGGATTTATCGACCTTACTCATGGCCGAACCAAAGAAAATTAATACAATGTTTCGAAAACAAATTACTCCCAACTTGAAATATAGATTAATCAATGATGATAGTTTGATACACGAGCACACAACCCTATAATAATGTTTTAGATGGGGAGAATTTTCTATGAGTTATTATAGAGAGCTGAAAATCAAGTTCTGAACGGGTTCATGTTACCCTGAAGCACACTTTAAATGGTGACAGGCAGAAGACAGTTGTGGTCACGCGAAAATTTAACGATATCTACCATAAAACTGACCGATAATTTATTACTACCATCACACGATCACTATAATGGACGGTTTTGATTTTTTTTTTGGTCAAGCAAACTCTTTCAATGTCCAATTTTTTCTATTATTAAAAAAAGTCATGTAATCTCGTCTACTGTTTTAGTTGAGAAAGATAAATTGCTTTCATTATAGTTTAATTTTGTTCTAAAAACAAACTAATAGGGAAAAATAAAATTTTTAATAAATTTTCTCAACATTCACAACATTCTTGTACCTGCATTCTTATTGCATTTTAATAATACTCGTACTTATGTAAAGAGGAATTCTTTGGATAATTTTTAATTGAAAAATGTATTTATTTTACGTTTAACTGTACACCATTATTTGATATTTAATTTAAAGGTTCCCACAACCAAAATCATTATTATACATTATTTTCACCCTTATAATTTAGATGTAATCTTCTTAAATCGGGTTGCATGGTTTTATAGTGATAGGGAAGAATCTCTTATTTCCTTTATGGGCAAATTTGGGGTGAACATTTTAATATATAATAAAAGTGGGGACTGAATAGTGGGATATGGGTTATATGTGACATTCGTTTACGCCCATAAAACATAATATTCAATCTAAAGCTCATTTTCAAATGCTCACATACATTTATATACAATAATAGATGAACATATTATACATATATTAAAAAATGGCATATATCGGCTGTCACCACACAAAAAGATAAAAGGGGAACGCATTTTCCATATGACCAGACACCACTTTTCACAGCTTGATTAAAACGACAAGTTATATGTCAATTTTTACAGTCACTGGACACAGCAGAGGGTAAAAAAATAATTAAAAATTTGTAAAGTTTGGAAATGTAGTTGTGCAAAATTCTTGTTTGTAGAAGAAATAAAGTGTTTGCTTTATTATAACAATCTCACATGTATTATATATGAAAGTTTTAAAGCAAAATCAGCATTTTCTTTGCTCAGCTTTATAATTCTTGAACATGTAAATTTGTTGCACACAAAATAAGAAAAATGTTAACTTCAACTTGTAGGTATTGTTTACATAAGAAACTCATTGGCCCGAAATTGACCCTATATACTGACTAAACATGAATTTCCTTAATCCCTATCAAGAAAAGCTTACAGCAGAATAAATTATACAGCCACTGTAATTATGTTTGAAATAGCTATGAAAATTTTATAGCAATGACAGCTTTTACATCTAATAGAAACTTTATAATATGGAGTAAACAAAACGATAAAGTTTCATCCATTTATTATTGTTATATTTAAAATTTGAAAATTGACAATGAATTAAACAACAATAACTTTTTAATAATGGCATAAAGGTTAAGAAAATTCTTCTGAATTCTAATCCTAGTCCGATTCCATTAACTGACTTGCATTCCTAATGAACCACTTTAAACAGGGAGAGAATTGGAAAATAGGGTAAGAGGTTTTTATATGGTTGGATTATGCCTCAATTAAAACTTGAATGAAAAGCCTGTGTTTTAAGTACAAGTCACTTCATTTCTAAGTGCATAACTTTTAGGTTTCTACTTTTAAAATGCTAGAGATGTTTTAATACGTAAAAAATTTTTATTTTTATCCATAATGTAATGTTTTGAGAACAAACTAAAATCTATGTTGTATTTTTGTGCAACATAAATGTTGGTAATGAATATTTTATACATAAATGTGTATTTGTTCGTGAACCATACTAACTAATTAATTTTATCTCGTTCTATACAAAAGTTTGAAAAGGGCTCTCTGTACATTCAATAACATTACAAGTATTATATTATATGTATATAGAAAGCCTATTGAACGAATTTTAGTCAATTATTTAAAACAAACCATAAACAAGCCCAGCAGATGTTTCGACATAACATTATTATATTAATAAATGTATTTTTCTCAAAATCAATCTATTAGATATAGGATCTAGGTAAATTTATACCGTACTATATTTTAGCATATAGTTTTTAAAATGTTTTGTAAACAATTTAAAATTGATAAAAGGTTTATTTTTCAAAATTGCGCTATTTATATTTAACAAATTAATTAAAACGAAACTACTTGTAATAAAGTATCGATACTGTTTTATATTTACAAATATAAAATATTTATGTATTCTGATATGGAAAGCTATTGAGAATTATTGATGGTGACATTCAAACTGTATGAAAATTAACCCTCCTGATGATGAATAAAATTGAACAGCCTTTAATTTAAGTTGTTAACCCGAAATGGTCTATTCATTAATAACGGTACAGTTTGATATGTTTGTATATCAAACAACTAAAACTAATAGCTGAAAGTTTCCCTTTAGTATTTCATTCTGTTAGAATTACACTCTGGTTTTAATCATAATTATTGCACATTTTTGCAACTTTAAATTGCATAATACAATTTGTCTGTTAATTTGAGTAAAAGGAATTGTAAATCTGAGTTAGCCTAACAAAATACTTGTATACAGTTATCCCAGTTTACCCTATATATGTATATAAATTGCATTAATCGCAATTTGAAATATTTCATAATCGAATTTGCTTATTTAATCTGTCAATTTCGAATGCACACAAATAATGCTGAAAGCATTATTCAAAACAACCACCAATTGTGTACAAAACTATTAAATAATACTATTTAATAGTAATTTTTTTTACAAAATAAAATCAAATGTTTAAAAATTTATTAAGTTCAAATCCATGCAATAATTTTATTATAAAATATTTAATTTTTCTGAATCAAATTTGTAACAAAATTGTTTTACATTTTGTAATATTTTCCCAATAATTTCAAAATGTATGGAAAAATGTATGTCACATTAATTATTTTATGTAAAATGAACTCGAATACAACATCAAAGGTTTTTTTCCAAGTTATATTCTCCATTTATATAAGTATTTTTTCCTAAACGTTAAATTATGTTGTACAAAACGTGTATGTACAAAATAGTCAGGATTTATTTAGACAGACAGGCGTTGTCAAACTGAAAACCGCAACATTGAATCGCAACCGTACAGAAATGAATGCAGAAACGAGGTGGCCGTCCGCGAATCTGTTCATTTACAAATGATTACACTCGCACAATTTTCACTCTAATTGCTTTGTACGTACAGATGCAATTAACTCAACCAAAACAGTTGACAAATATTTGAGTAGTCTGCATCGTGTTGTTCCAACAGAGTTCTGTTGACTTGTCTTATTATTATAATATGTAAAGTTTACACGGTTCAGTTTTGGAATAATTATGTATTTTATATTCGGAATCGTCTTTGTACGTGATCGCTATTGTAGAAATTGCAAAATCTTGTGCATACGATAACTTTTCAACACATTCAAGAGTTTTAAATTTATTTTTAAATAAATAAAGCGATATATCAATAAAACAATTCACCGGAAACGTGATAATATCGTTTTCATCAAAAATTAAATGAAATCTAGTGAAATGAATTTCCAATTGTGCGTTTTATTGAAAAAATATGAAAAATGTGCTCATAATAACCAACTCTTGGATCCATATGACAATTAATTAGGTATATATACGTTTAAAATATTCAAATTAACTGCTCACCATTTTAATTTAATAAATTCGTACATGGTTGACATTATCCAAACAATATCGATTTCTAGTAATTAAATTACACGAGATTTGATTCAGTCAAATAGGCCTATATGTTCAAGTTAACCTTTTCAATTTACAATAAATAATGAAACGAATCGATTGGTCATTTATATATTATTTTAACTATACTTTTATTAAAGGTATTCGTTCATATGTTGTATGCATTTCGCTGGAAACAATTTATTTGTTTGCACCGAATTAAAAAAAAAAGACATTTTGTATATGATGGTGAAAATTTTTGCTGTGTTGATTATTTGCTAGAGGGGTCAGTGTGAAAATAGAGCACAGCTCCGAGCAGAAATGTAGAAAATTGGAATATAGTATATATTTGCCATAACATAAACATTTATACTCTGTCCACACAATGTAAACATAAAGGCCCAACTACGAAATATTTATCCCTTGTATTCTATATGTATATACGTGTGTGGGAAACAGGCTACTGTTGCAAGTTTTCCCAACTCTGAAGGTATAATAAAATTGAAGTGAATAAGTAATGAGCGCTAATGTCTAGTAGTATGCATGTAGGTAGTTTAAAGGATTATATGGTTGAGCTTCAAAGCTCCAAATACATAAAACTTTAAATGCTAATAAAAAGTTTTTATATAAAATTGGTAACAGGTTTTTTGATTAGATGAAATTTATGTTAAGCAAATAGGAAAAGGAACAAGTTACTACTGCGATCGAAATTTAAAATACGGAGACAAAATAGCTGATACATATTTTAAAACTAATTAAAAAACAGTTAAATATTCTTTAAGTTTTACGATAAAGGAATGTCGCTGTTAAAGTTGCAATAAGAAAATTCCGAAGAATTTCATTCATCAATTTCTTGTTTAGCGAATAATTAACAATTTTCAATTAGTAGATTTTAGTTTTCTTTTTTATCAACTGTGAATTCCAGAAGTTATTAGAAAAATGATAATATCTTCGATGCATATATAACTTATTCAACTGTAGACAAAAAATTTTATAATTAACTTGGAACAGTTTTTCCAGTGTACGTGAATATTCGGTTGAAAAGAACTTTCTTTTTTTCACAAACACATTATATTAATTTAAATAATTTCTTTTATAAAGTTTTCCCTAGCAGCAATTTTTCCACACAATGAACAATTAAAAAACAAGCTTGCAGTATATTTCATAATTCCTTTGCACTTTGTGGCTATTTAAATTAAATACGGCTTTGTAAATTATATTTAACTGAAATATATATATTTTTTGGCAAAAAAAAGGTAGATTTACCTACACATATAAAAAGAAAATATTTGTCCAATTAACACGAATCCTCCTTGCCCTTCATTGCTCCCTTAAGGGAGTTTAATATCTACTCTTTAACTAAATTACGAACCATTAAACAATAAAATAAATCTCTTCTGTCTTATTCTTAAAGCCACTTGTTCTCAAAGAAAAAATCATATAATTTTCAATGAATAACTTGCACACCTTTCCTTCTTCTTACAAAAAAAGATAAATAAGTGAGTGTTTTTTCTTCTCGTTTCCTTATGTTGTGATTTTTTTTTGATATGGAAATTTGGTATAGTGAAGCGCTTGAAAAATTGAAATTTACAAGTAAAATTTTTCTACTGCTGCACACAGAAGAAAAGTTCGCTTGGATTTTAAAACAAAAATAAATATATGTATAGTGAAAAAATATCGTCTGACGAAAATTATATAATTGTCTTGGTGGGAAAATGTTGCAAGTGAACAGCTGGTCTTAACTTTGTATGATATGACTAATTACAAACTGAAAATGTACAAGTATATACGTATACATTCATTAGCGGCGAAATCATTTAAGAACATTTTATTCACAAACTTTCAGACTGTGTGTATTATAAACGAAAGCTTTTGGAATTTGGTGCATAAACACTTGTGTGGTTTTAATATTATACAAGACTAAAATAGAATTTATGTCCAGCCCAAACTATTTCCATAGGAAATATTGTTGTAAAATAACAGTTAAGACTTTTCTTTTTACAAAAACGACGCTGTAAAATTAGTTTCACTTTTGCACACTTAATGCACACACGTGACATGAAACAAAGGCTTGAAACGTTAAGAATAAAGTGTGATTTTCCTTTTTCCTCTTGTTTTTTTTGCAGACAATCCAAAGTTCACAGGTCCTATTTTAAATATAACAGTTCCGGTGGGGCGAGAAGCACAACTTGAATGTGGCGTAGACGACTTATCAAATTTTAAGGTGAGTAATCTTATAAATTTATCTCGCTAATTTTAGTCGGCTATAGCATCAGATGAATACAAAGCCAAAAAGCTGGCTTTCTCTAATTAAAAAGAAAAGAAACGAAAAAAGTTCATTTTCAGTTTCCTCTCTTCTGCATACTATTCTTTCGCGTTTGGATTTGCAGCAAAACTCACTCGTTCTCTTTTTCTTGTGCCATGGCCAGTGATCTTTCGTTTTATGAGTTGACAGGCCAGAGTGTAAATTTAAAAAGTGTGCAGAAACATTCTCTTAAATTAAACTTATTTACCTGTAAAAGTGACTTAAAATCCCGCTTTCTCCTTACACTTGGACGGGGATATTTGTTTTAAAAGCACGTCACACTGAAATTCATTAAAAGAATTCCAGAGGTTCCTAACATACCTGCAAACATTACACACACTGGTTGGTGTTTATTATCAAGTCCGTGTAGTTATTTTCTTCGTTTTTCTCGTACCATTTTTGTATACATGTTGAAAAGATTTCGTACAAAATATTTTTAAAAATGCACAACACAACAAGTGTTATAAATCTTTTTACGATCGTTTTGCATGTTGTACAACTTTTAGTATATTTTCTACAATTCATATAGACATACACACAAAACATATATAAACTCTTTATTATGCAGAAAGTTTTGTGTGGTACATCAAAATATGGCACTCATAAATTCAGAATTTTAATTATTATCATTTTGCGAAAGCCAGAAAAATACAATATTAAAATGTATTGTAAGTAATAAATTATAAACAATATAGTTTTCTGTAAATATTTCTATATTGTATTGCGTAATAAATAAAATAAAAATAACTATATAATACAAATTAAATTCATAAATAAAAATATCCGAATGAAACCATGAATTTTCATTGTTGTTTGAATGAGTAAAAAACTTTTATTAGTACAACTGAAACTTTATTGCTGTTTTTTGTGGAAAAACTTATTACATAGTTTCCCTGCAATTTATTTCAATTCTTCAAATGAGCCCTACTAACACGCGTTTTAATTAACAGTAAAAATAATAAAAGAATACAATCACAAAAGAGAGAAATATTCATATTCATAACGACTTTAGCTAGATAAATTAGTCAAAAAAACTTTAAACCAAATTCGAATCAATTGTAAAAAGGAAAACATACATTTTCTCAGTCAACTAATTTTCTAGTGGGAACAAAAAGAAAATATATCGTGAGAGGGGTGGCATATCAAGCCGCTTACTGAGATTAAGTCATCCCACAGTGTGTGCATGTGATATTTTAGCTCCCCTTCTGCGAAAAACTGGTTATATCGTCACTATAAGAGGGAATGAATGGAAGAGGGATGTTTGTTATGGATCACATGGCCTATAGCGATTTACAGGAAATGAAACTAATTGATTTTATGTTGTCGAGCAAATATCGTACAGATTTAGTGCCTGTGTGTGCATTCTTTTCGTCAAATCTCCGTTTTATTTAGAAATAGGAGGGTGGAATAACGATCACTTGTCATATTTCGCATTTTACATCAGAGAATAGCTATTACACAAAATCCATCCATTACTATATAACTTAGCTCAGCATTATCTAATATACAGGGTGTTTACGAGCTGATGATAATGAATGATCTTTTGTGTTGAGAAGAAAAAAAGATTTCGTGATTTAATTTTCGTACAAAAATTACCTTGTATTTAATAATGTATACGGAATATCTTCGCTGCCACAAAAATTCATTAAAAACATAAACAAAAGGGGAACAAGAGTAAATTTGTACATTAAGAACAAAAGATAGAGGAAAAAATCCAAAATAATAATACAGAGGAAAAAACGGGGTGAACCTGACGAAGTCTTCATGTGTTTTTGTTTCAGGTCGCGTGGCTAAGGGTAGACACACAAACCATTCTAACAATACACAGTCACGTAATAACAAAAAATCATCGCATAGCAGTGACCCACAGCGAACACCGGACATGGTATCTACATATAAAAGATGTGAGGGAGTCCGATAGGGGCTACTATATGTGCCAGATCAACACTGACCCCATGAAAAGCCAAGTCGGCTATTTAAATGTAGTCGGTAAGTGTATATATGTTAAATGCTTTATCATATAAGACATACGATATGATAAAAAGTGCACTAGTATGACTTTTATTAAAAAAATTCATATTTTATTATCGTTCTCGGTCTTGGATTTTTTTCCAACATTAAATTACACTATAAATATACTATATTTGAATAAGTTGGAGAAAATGGAACCGTTCTTCGTTCGAATAATCTTTTCTTCTTTTATGGTATCAAGACCAAAAAAAAGTTATTCGATCCTCAATAGAACTGATGAAAAAAAAATTGTGTATATAAACCGGCTAAGCCAGTAATTTTGTCGACTTGTGCTTTTATATTCCTGTACGATTTGCAATTATCCTTTTTCAGTTCCACCAGATATTCTGGACTATCCGACTAGCACCGATATGGTGGTGCGAGAAGGATCCAATGTGAGTTTACGATGTGCGGCCACTGGATCTCCAGAACCCACTATTGCATGGCGACGGGAAGGCGGCGAACACATCCCATTGGGAAATGGACAGGAAGGTAAAAACTTATTTATATACTCACTTCTTATATAAACATTTTTTTTGGGAATTTGGTCGTACGATCATGATATGAGTAAAGGATTTTCAAACATGCAATAACTGTTTAGGAAACTTACTTCGTGTACACCCTTTATATATTTATATATGAAAAGAGAAATTGAAAAAATGAGACAGAAACAGTGAACGGAAACGGGAAACGAGGCAAATAGCGAGGATGTGCCCTAAATGTTAAATATCGTACACGATGAAATATGATTGCAATTGTTAATAATAAAAAAAAATGATGGTAATGTTATGAAATTTAAACACAAAACCATATTTGCCATGTAACACATTTAAATGTTGCTCAACAATGATCGTTCTTACAATATAGATTTGAATTTACATCATTTTTGTTTTAAACTTTTCTATAAATGCTTCGGAGAACTGTTTATTTATAAACTTTTATATAAGATATAACGTAATTCCTTATATATGTAAGTATACATCTGAATTGTAAATGTATAAAGCATTTTGGCTCTGTTTCCTCTATAGAAAACATTTCATTATTTAAATATATTCTAAGATTTGGAGTAAAACATCTTCATATATAAAAAAAAATATAAAAAAACTTAAATTATCACTTATAATACTCAAACTTTACCATTATCGTAAAAGATGTTGTGAAAATTGTAAATGATATTAAAAAATATTATATAATATTGTACGCCCTAATTTATGACACAATTTTAATGAGCTGTAAATTTTTTTCAATTTCGGCCGTTTTTATAATTAAAAAATTACAGTCCTATAAAAATATTACGAATACCTTTATGATGCAGAAAAGGCATACCAACCAATAATAAAATCATTTAAGGTGTTTTTTATGGGTTTGTTGTTGTCGCTTGCATAAAAATAATCAGAATTATGATAACCAGCGTATAAAATTTTCTAGTTTCATACTTTGATAAAAACTTGTACGTAAACATCGTGTACGCTTTAATTATAAATAAACCTGAACATATACAATAAATAAGTTGCATTAATTAGTGTTGTAATTGACAAATTGGTATTATTTAGTTGATTATAATTGTAACAAACACATGCACAATAGATACATCTAGATTCTGACGATAATACCTTTGGAAAATGATCCTCAACACATATAAAGCCAAAATAAACTAACTAGAAGGCAAAAGCATAACTTGCACGAAATATTTACATTGAGTTCTAAACATATATACGATTTACTACATATATATAATACCACTAGAGATTTGTTTCTGCATGATAGAGTTCCACAATAAACAAGCAAAATGGCACAACTACAGAAATACATACAATAGTTCTGCGGTTGATGCGATAAAAGAGGCTTTAATGAAAATTGGAAAATGATTAAACGTAGGTATACCTAATTCTTTTTGGAAAACTTCCATTATTATTAACTTGATTTAAAAACAGTTTCATAAAACAAAAATATCATTTTATGAATTGTATGTGACCAATTATTCGTACATGTCCCAAAAGACGTTGTAGAGTTTTATCAATAAATGTCTGCATAAAATGGTTTCACGTTGCATCGAAACGAAGTTGAAAACATTAAGGGGATTATGAACCAATATGGTTACTTGCTTCTAATGACAATGTATTACCATCAACCCTCTAGCGTGTCTTTATAACCTTTATAACCCCTAGTGGTTATACCTAGAGCATGAAAATAATACTATTACTAAAAATAATAATGTAATAGTGTAATTTTATACGGTTTTTTTATTTGTACAAAACCTAAATCGCAATTATTCGATGATTATTATTTTATTATTAGGCATTTCTTTAATTTAATATTCATGTAATTGGAATTATGTTCTATTTAATATAATAACTATTTCAATAAACACAAATACTCGGTATTTTAATTATTTCACCAATAATTTGAAACAAATTGCACTAGTAATGTTTAAACAAGGATTATTTAATGAAAAGTATATGTATTGTACGAGTATATATTAATTAATATTATTTTGTTCAACTCAATTCGAAAATATTACCTTATTTGTATCATTTCTGCATCAAATTGACATTAACGACAATGTAATTAGACATTGTTGTGTCTGGTTATTTATATTCCTGAATTTATTTAAAAATTTGTAATTTATACAACTAGAAATCAGTCAAGTTTTAAAAACAACTTCATCTTTCTATTTCCCATGATTCTACCACATAAAACATAAACTGTATAATGTTATACATTGACATTTTCTTATCAATAAAAGTATATCCTTATAAAGTTTCCTGAAGTAATCGAAATATTTCAGTTTCAGCCAATAATTTTATATTTATTTTTTTGTTTTTGCAAACTTTCGCCTAACGAAACTTGTAACAAATCAAACATAAAATTTGCATAAAAAACTTTTTCCCAAGCTAAAATACACCATAGCTTATATGTACATATAATAATATTTTAAAAATGTACACACAAAATGTATGTTAGAAATTATTATATCACTTGATATCGTGCATTCAGTTGGCTTAATTCCCTAAGGCTGTACAATATTAATTTTCTGCCGTTCTTGCCTACTTAATCAGAATGGCAAACTCATTTTGTTCCGTCCATGGTTTACAGTTTTTTTATATATATTTTAATTAATATGGAGATTTTTTCACATTTGTGGGGGTGGTTTTTGTTTAGGTAAGTTTGAAATGATTACCATTGAATTTATTTTCCAAATGGACGAATGCATTAATGATGCATACCGAAGGTAATACATAAATAAATTGTCTTCGTTAACAAGATTCGGTAAAAATAGAAACGGAAATAAGTTAGCATGCAGTACATTGTTAAATTATATTGTAATAAAAGTGAGACAAAGAGGGCCGCACGGTGGTGGCGAGTGATTTGCCTCAAGAAAGTGTACATTACCACGCAATCTATTTCACAATCTCTTATTTATGACTCATTTAAATAGTCGAGCTTCCTACATACATAGTGCTATCTAAGTACTTCATTAACAGCGAGCGAGAAAGAGAGCTAGTGCTAAATTATGGCAAATGCGATTATCGGTAATCTTAATGAATGTTCTAAACAATAGTATAATGTCCGAGAAGAACATAGAAACTTGCCGAGTGGCCACATACAACAGCCAAGAACGTAATAATAGTGGCACGTTAAGGTGTAAATGAGTTGAGGAGGCGGTAGTGGCGGTAGACCGGAACTTTTCACTGGCAGTAAATTATACATATCGGAAAAAAGTTTATGTTGAATGAAAAATTTTCTAATAGCATTAAAAATTGTTGTTATTGTACTGTAACTATTCAATAAAGATTTTTTGCAAATTTCCAACTATGTATATGCAAAATTGTTGCCGTTAAATCATTCAGCATCGTTTCCGCATTTGGTATACCCTGAACTGAGAAAATGCCTCTATCTGTATTGTTCAACGAAATCCCCCAACATTTATGTTCCCATCTATACGCATAGAATTATAAGTTTTCCTTCAACAATTTCAATTGTTATGTTTATTACATCGTAATACATTATTAATAAGATACATTTAAGTCCTTTTCTTATGATCGTCCCTAGAGAGCATTGTTACTGAATGCATTGAGTGCCTTATTTGGTTTAAATAACAGTCTCGTTTATATTACAACAGCAATCTGTATATTATTATGTTAAATGAAAGTATTAACGAGGTGAAACTAAAACAAAACAAACTAATAACACGACAGAGCACAGCATTGTAGCAATTCTTCAAATTCTCTCTGTATATATGTATGTTAATTTAAATTCAAAATGTGCGATATAAAGGGTGAAAATTTGAAAAATATTCATTTGTGGAACGTACTATTATCTATTAATTATTTTATTAATAGAATTAATTACATTTTCAAAATTACAATTATTGTGCCGTTTCCACACCACCCTTGAGGTAGGCCAACGGCACGTTACATTTTTTTAAATGGGTATTCGCTGGTAATAATCAACTTTCATATTATTATTATGTTAAATAATAATATTAACTAGGTGAAACTAAAACAAAACACACTAATAACACACAACATCGTAGCAATTCTTCAAGTTCCCTCCGTATATATGTTAATTTAATGTTTCATCAATATAACAAGTAAAATTCAATAAATAAGGTATACACTAACTAGTCACATTAAACAAGTATTATGTACCAGATTTCGTATTATATATCGTCCTCTATAGTAATTTAGTTTGATTAATATATTCTCCTATTGCAAGGAAAGGTCAACTTCAATTTTAACTTGCCTAACCACTGAACCAGAATTTGCAAACAATGATAGACAAATACATAACTATCTGATGTACAACATGAACCATGTTAAAAGCATTTATGTTGTAAGATTCCCTTGGTAATTAGAATAGATTAAGACGTTTCAGTTTAGAGATAGTTGCTTATCTTGCTATGCAAATTTAGACTGTAATTAGGATGATATTTGATTAAAATTCCTGTATGAAATTTTAAATTAGTTCTTGTATATCATATTATATTACCTATACACTATACATATATGTATGTATATTATATAATAATATTCAAATATACCTATTGATCGTATTTGCTTTATTATATTAATAATATTATAATGAAATAATATTTTATACACATGGATTGTGAGGGGTATTATTAACGCTATTGTTTTCTAAAACACAACGTATCTGTGTTTGTTATACAAAATAAGGGTTGTGGACAATTAGAGCCTTGGTATTCGTCCCCAGAGAATAGAAATATCAACTAATCTAAGATAACACTAACGCTATACACACACAAACACAGTGTTGCAAATGGCCCTATAATTTTCTGTCGAAATAAAATCCTGTGCTATTTTTTTCTCTATGCATTATTCATTTGTAAATCAGTTGGAAATGTTTATACACACAGCAGGTAAAGGAAATACGTGTACAAACACTAATGATAGGCTAATAGTTTAATAAATGTGAATCTAATTACAATTAGTGATTAGAATGATTAGATGAATGTTTCAACATGTAATGTTTATGGTATATAAAAGCGCGCGATGTATTCATCTGTTCAATTGGTTAAGAGCTTCAATACATATACGAATATATGCTTTTGATCCTTTGAAGCTAACAAACACAACTGGCTAGAATGCCGGTACACATCAGTTAAGTGCATTCATTCACTATGTGAATCAGTAAAACTAAAAGCTCGTGTATTACTTTGGTTTTTACATAAAAAAGTAAAATATCCGGTTAAATTTGAAATTTCAATATTAGAGAAATTTTATTTCGAAACATATCATACACTCTCTGTTTGTTTATTTTTGTGCTTTTAAGTTAATAACAGAAAGTATAAATAAGAAGTATAATTAATGTAAGAGAGTTTTATCGAAATAAAAAATTTGTTCCAGCCGTACCTGAAACAGTTCTTGCAAAGTGTTATAGTTTGACACAAGGGGAAATAAAAGTATTTAATTGTACTTAAACTATATTGACCCAGTTCTCTAACGACCATGTTTAATTTGGACCAGGTATGAGCACTAATTGGACTAAATGCAAATTTATACTTTTACTAAATTAACCGTATCATACTCTATATTAGAGTATGTTTCATTTATATATATAGTTATATGTATGATTTTAACAAACGAATGTATATACCAATGAAAGGCTTCCTTTTTAAATAAAAAAAGATACTGGAAAATGTATACCCATTTTTCTATTACCTCCTACTTTCATCCAATCATTTTATATAAAATGGTCAATTTGGTATAAATAGATCGATCAAAATTGCAACAAATACACCAATTGTAACCCATAATAAAGATCCTATTGATACAGAAACCATACATTTAGGAGTTTATTCACGATTGTATAATAAATAAAAAAATTTGTTTTATAAAATTTCACCCCTTATAATATAGCGGACTATTAAGAGAAAAAAAAACGTTTCCCTACAAAATATTAGCTGAAAAATATTGACGTTCTTTTAAAACACTTTTTTTAATTAAAATTTAACTGTTAAACGATAATTTATTGTCGTAATTTATAGTTGAAGCACTGAAGGCGATAACAAGATAATATTTTAACACTTATAGCAATTGCGTGGAAAAAAAGGTGGTGAGAGATGGTTTGCGTGCTATTTTTGATGCGTGCGTGATGCATTCTCTTTTTTTTAAATAAACCTCGTAATACATACATGCTCATGTATCAAAATGACACCTTTAAATTTTCATTATTAATTGAGTATTCCGATTGTGGACGTCAACGGTGATTTTTTTCATTCTTTTGCTTTTGGCCACACAGTTGAAATGTTTGATGAAAATAATAATTGTGTCATGTCAAAGCCAATTTGTCACTTTACATTTATTTTGTAGTGTTTGAAACAGGGCTTCTTTAACTCAAGAGGGATTCCTTTCTTTTGCACGAGAATATATTGAAAAATACGATACCTTTTTTTTCTAAATGTATATACTCGTAAGAGTAACTTTTTTCTTTCCTCTAAGGAAATTTATATTTTAAGATTACTCTTATTCGAATTTTTTTTGTTTTGTTTAAAAATTAATGAACATTTTATTTACGGCAATACATAATATTATGTTTAGATTTTAAATATTTTACACGTATACATTTATATATCATTTTCATTAAATTGTGAATACATATAAACTAATAAAAATCATATTTCAGGATAAATTAGCTATTTTATTACATTCCCATAAAATATTTACCATTATATGGAGAAAATAACGTTTAATTTACACTATCATATAGAATATGAGTTTCTGTATAATGTACGAGTGCATATTTATTCAGTGAGTGTCAATAAATTTTTTATAGTCAACCTGCATTAATTGGACATGATGAATTTTATTGTTTTAAAAATATTTTAGTTGTTTTTCGTAATTGACAACATATTATTTAATAATACTTTAAAAGACATGCCCATTATAAAATACTTAAAATTTTTATTTTTATTTAAAAGCACATAATAAATTCGTACAGAATTTTACAACTAAATTTATTTTCTATATAATTTAAAATGAATAGCACGTAGGATCTAAAAACGTGGTATACTCTGAAAATTTATCTATAGAAACTGTAAACTCTATTTCTCAAATAAATTTACATAATACTTGGCACACATAAATAAATGAATTAACAAGTTCTTACTATTATTATATCAATATACTTGATTATGGGGTTGAATGGAATTAATTACATTTTAACTTTTCTCAGTATTATAGTTTATATACTTATATTATCCACAGATCGATATGACGGAAATTTTTATATGAATGGTTTTTTTTTACATTGCGGAAATTTAAAAATTTCTAAAAGCTTTTAAAGAGGTTGAAATTTAATTGAATTAGGAAAAAGTTTTTCTACTTTCATACAGATTAAAAACATCCGATAGAATTTTTAAAATGATACAACAGCATTATGAAAAATTTATTCGACTGGAAAACATTATTTTTACATTGACCGCTATTACATATTATAAACAATATAGATTTTCTTATTCAAACATTTTTTATCCATTGTATATTTTCATATACATGTATAATGTTTTTCTGACAAATACATGTTTCACGTATTTATTATACAACCTGAATTTTGATATTATATTCAGATATGTCAAGTTTAAACAAAACAGTAGCCTGAAAAAAATTTTATTTAATAAAACTTTATGTTGAAACATAAACTGAAAAAACAAAGTATTACAAAAGAAAACAATGATCCATAAAGGTTTTGTTGAGCTAAACAGCTAAATATATCAAAACATTGAAAGTAAATATAGAAAAAACTAAGCTCAATAAACAATAAACAATGGTTTAAAATCAATACATTAACAGACGATTGAAATGATTTTTTCATTTCCAAAATCCATATTTTTCATTATACCATAACTTTTGTAGTAGTAAAATTTTATATCACATTAAAAAACCTTTATTTTTAATGTAAAATGAACGTACAACTTGATAATAATTGATTATTATTATTATTGGGAAAAGGAACAAAAACCATTCGTTGATATTCATACATTTCTATTTATTATACATTATTGAATACATTTGATAATAATCTTAATATAATTTCATTGTGAACGTTATCAAAACTTCCACTTGGCTAGACATCAGAAACAATAATAAATTTTCTTATTGCAGTTCCCAGTATCGATGGAACCACCTTTAACATAAGCAAAGTGAATCGACTGCATATGGGCCCATATTTGTGTATTGCATCAAATGGTGTTCCACCCTCTGTGAGCAAACGAATCATGCTGATTGTTCATTGTAAGTTTACTTCATAACTGAAGAGAAAAAAGAGTTAACGATCTACCAATTGACCATAATCCACAAACAATAAAAATGGTGACTCAGTGAGGAAACTTTCTTTTACAGTTCCGCCGATGATCTCGATTCCAAATCAACTTGTTGGCGCTATGGAGGGCCAGCAAATAACTTTGGAGTGCGACTCGGAAGCGTATCCGAAATCCATTAATTACTGGACTAAGGATGATGGCAACATTATTTCGCAAGGTAATTTATCATATGATTAATGTTCGAAAGTCGATAATTCTAATTTAAGTAAACGATGGAGGGCCCAAAACTCGTCGAAAGCCCTTTACAGAACACCGGATGTGCCTAACTACTCAATCTACTATATACCAAAAATGTTCTTGACATACCCGTATCGATTTGTCTATACACAAAATAAAAATACGATATAATTTTTAACGAGGCCAATCAACGGACAAACTCCGGTTTGACAAAAGGTGAAAAGAAAAACTTCTTAGACTGCGCTGAAGAAAAAAAACAATTTGAAAAATATAAATAAAATCCGTTTTAATTTATTAAAGTTTTTTATTATGTCGAATTCAATACATTTATTACAATGGATATTATTTTTATTAAATTTTTATATGAGTTTTGTGAGAAATCTAACAGAATCTCATTTCTTCAGCTAAAAGAAGTATTCAATCAAATTTGGCCTTGTCAAAAAAATTGATGGTGCGTAAATCTGTGTCTCTGATGTCTTTTTATGACATTTACTTTTTTTTCCTGTATATTTAAACATATTACTGACAAAACATTTACAAAAATGGCTGGTATTTTGATAGTAAATATAAAACACTGGAAATATTCTGCTAGCACCATAATATTAATTCATTTAGTAGAGCGAAATGTGAGAACATAAAGCACAACAGTCCAATGAACATTCATTTCATTAATGCTAATATTCAGAAACAGGTAAATAACAGATACACAGGACCTAAGTAATGGTTTTCAATTGAAAATATAATATATCATCATGTTGTACACACCCATTACGCTATGTAGCTCTGTAATATATGTTTATTCTGTATATATGTACACATAACGACATAAAGACATATAGAAATCCCTAACATAATATTTCTAACAGTATCATACAGGTAGAAAAGCCATATAATAGGTTGTTTGTTTAAAGTATTAAATGTTTCAGCCATTATTCATACTCGCTTGTATTTACTAAACATTACCTTAATTAGTAATACTGAATACAGCACTTGACGGTTCCTAGAATTCTTGAATATTTTCACTATTTATTTACTTTTATATGTTTTAATGGTGTGTCGTTTAATCATTATTTCAAATATTAACAATACTATTATTGGAAATAAGTAAAATCTATTGAAGAATACTGGAAAACCTTCAGATTATTGTTGCTAAAAGAGAAAATGTAAAATTACAATATAAAATATTCATTTGTGAACTGTATTTTATTAATAGATTAATTACATTTTCAAAATTACAATTGTTGTGCAGTTTTCACACCACCCTTGAGGTAGGCACTCGGCGCGTTACTTTTTTTTAAATGGGTGTTCGCTATTAATAATCAACTTATTGATATGATGACCAATAACTGATAAATAAATTGTTTAACAATATTGTTCTTCACCACTAAGTAAAATTTTTGCCAGCCCTTATATTCTATTATCATTAATTATACCTACATTACATTACAATTTTTCTTTTCATTTCTATTCGTATGTATCTAATACTAACATGTCCTTACTTTAAATTGATTGTTTTTTTATAAACATCCACTAATAATTAAAAAATGATTTTTTTATCACACACACAAATAAAACTCTTCACACTTCAAAAATAACGTTAATATTTCACTAAACGCGTATGCGAAAAACTTGTAAATGACTAAACTATTTAATCAAAACAAAAACATATAAAGAAATATTTTAACATTCCATTCCATTTATGTTTCATTATTATTTGACTAATTAGAATTTTTCAATTTATTATAATATACTCGTAAAAGTAGGTTTCCCAAGATAGGAGAGGCTTAAAATTTTAATCCTGACAGGGTTAATTTAAAATAAAGTTAAAATTTTGAATACTAAAAGAAAACTATTATAAGTTATACTATGAATGTATTACGTATATGGTAATATACAAATTAAATTCGTATACATATTACATTTCATTATAACCACCGCAATAATATTTCATAAAACAATAAAACAAACTGAATTAAATTCGTGTTTGCTGCAATAAAGGCTTGTTTTTCGTATATATAAATTAGTAAAAGGAAATTAAGTAGAAGTGAGCGGCCTCTTATATTATTTGTTTTTCAAATAAGAGGATATTATCGTTATTTTTAAACTAGATGCATAGATTATACATGAATGGAAAATCTTATGAGGGTCTGGCGATTATAAAAACAATTTTCAGTATCGTCGTATCTTGATATAACATAAAACAGTAAAAATCAATATCTTTTGCCAGTTGTTGTCACAGACACACTGTTCGTTTGACTGTCAAATTTTAATGTTTCACATATATGATAAGAATCAGCGGAAATGTGCGAGATTTATTTCTTTTAAATTTGAATGAATTCCAGTTTAATATATGTGAAAAGCAACCTTTTATGCGATAAAAAGTTCGAAAAGGAAAAAACGAAATAAATTTCTTACCTTATATTGAAATTTAGAACAAACTACCCACACCTACTACGGCAGCGTTTTCCGTTTTCCACAATCAATTTTCTATCAGATTCATTTTGTCCTCTGTTAAATGTTATATGAAAATAATTTTTTCGTTTTCAAGTAGATTTTGTTTTTATAGAAAAAGGAAATAACTACGTATAGACTGAAAGAAGAAAAGAGTGTATAAAATAAATCAAATCAAAAGAAGTGTTTTCCTTTTACAGCATTACAGCAGGCAGTCAGCCATTATATGTGTAAGATCCTAATAACTTGCGATAAAAGAAAACTTGTCTACAAATGAGAAAATCGTTTATATTATGGCCCTCTATATAAGTATGTGTGACTGTTATCTTATAAGGCGACACCAGGGCCATAAGAGTCTGAAATTGTATTGCAAATTTATATCAAGATACGTGTTTTGAGAGTGTATGCGCCGCGTTACTAGAATGTATGAACCGAAATACAAGACATTATTGGAAACGAAGTTGCCAACTAACACCATAAGCTCTCTGTTATCGAAAACGATGAATGAATTTTGATATAACTGCCAAATTTACCAGTTGATGGGCCCAGCCTGTTATGAATATTTCAATACAGTCTACCGTGATTTAGAATCATCTATATATATAACATTAATGAACGCGATTCACACTTTTCTTCAATCAATTTCAGTATGTAATCTTGGAAATCGTTCAATATACAATGCACATGTTGTTGTAAATTGCCGATTCACTCTTTCATACAGCAATTTTCAATCGTCGTCGATTTGCCATCTTCGTAACCAGCTCTCATCATAAAGAAAAACTTTTTATACCCTACCATCAGTTGAAATTATTCCTTAAAATTTAAATCACCTATAAATATTAGAAGTTTCGAAGTTTCGACCACAACCACTACGCTGTCAAACTTCTCAAAATCGTATTTTATTATGATTTAGTGTTGTGCAATTTTATAATATATTGTATCTGTGTAATATAGTTGTGTAACATTATTGATAACATCAATATTTCTTGTTTATGATTTTACTTTTAACATATTTATCACGTAAGTTTTCTTTATGGGCATGTAGGTGCAAAATATGAACCGATACTAGTGGATAATGCATACAAAGTACAAATGAAGCTCACAATACGATCAGTCGGTCAAAATGATTATGGATCGTACAAATGCGTTTCGAAGAATTCACTTGGTGAAACTGATGGCACCATCAAAGTATATCGTAAGTATTTAATTTTATACAAAACAAACTTTTGTACGACTAATTCCACATTCAAATGAAATAATAAACGCGCACTTGTTACAAAGATTTAGTTGATTAATATTTGAAATAAAAGAGCTGAAAAAGCCAACCACTTTTCCTATAATTTACCAAAAAAAAAACTTTTATTCAGTTGAATTTAATGCACCAAGCCATTTATATAGTATTGGGGTTGAAAGTTAACCAAAGACATATTTTATGTAGGCTTGTATGTGTTTGTGTTATAAAAAGGGTGAGTGTGAATGTGTAGGTCTTTTTCTTCATTGGGAAACCGCAACGGATATCGAAGACTTTAAGGAAGTATTTTTCATATAGACGAAATGTAAAGGAAAAGCCGTTATCCTTTTAACTCTACACATACAAGTCAGGTATATATACCAGTTTCTACCATCAATCTGATAAAAACGACTCATACAAATCGGATGCGATTCACAAGGATGGTGTATTGTGTATATATGTATATATATATCTAGTGCTTCAACTTTCCAACTAAATCGTCTGTCATCCTCATCTGCTGTCAGTGGCGTCTTTTCAATGGCACAACCGCCGCCTTCACACCACTGGGTTTTGGAACCGTACAAAATAAAAATACATCACTTGTCGATTCGTTCATTTCACCAAACTACGTATTTTCAACCAGGAAAACAAACAGATACCTGGACAAAGACGCGCCGATGGGCCTACCTCTTGGGTGGCATGGAAACGGCCCAATAATTTTAATTATCATTATCTATATAAAAATTTTTTAGATAATTTTCACAACAATCGTTTTAGAAATAAAATTGTTATTTAATATGAATTTTTATGGATGTGCACACAAAAGTTTCTCCTATGTGAAAATACAAAATCAAATAAACAGTTGAAAATCCATTGGAACATCGTTTCGACTACATATTTTTAAAACAGCAGGTGCATTTGGCACCACACGTCATAACGCGGACAAATACCATGCCTCGCCGTTTCTTTCGACTAACAAAATTGCATTTACACTTTCTCTCTACATTCTACATTTGATATTCTGTGTGCCATCGTGTGTGTTCACGAATCGAAAATGTTATTACAATTGGTTTAGCCTCTATATAAGGTCGATATTGTCGGTTTTAGTGGTTAAAAATGTGGAGCGAACGATTACAATCGTTTATTCTATCTCTGATGCCTATCTAACTTGCATTTCCATTTGAACATTACCGTTTTTTTATTTTTGAAATAAAATTAACGTGGATTTTTAGTAAATTAAAACTACGTTCAATATATTGATTAGTCTGACTTTTGCAGACATTCCTACACCATCAACTGTAAGAACAACAACAACTACAACAACCACCCCAATTCCACCCACCGTAAAAGGTACCTAATATTGAATATTTTCTGATAAATTCAAATATTTATTTTAAATTAATTTAAAAGATATCGTCAAAACACGTATACGAGTCAAAGAACCTTCTTTAGATTTGAACAGCAACGAAATAATTGATCCAAAAGCAACAAAAGAACGAGGTAAGGAAATATTTGTTTAGAAAAAGAAATTGCAAAAATTTTGTTGTGCTCTTAAAGCTTTACAAATTCCAACGAAACGATCACAGTTGTCCGAAATATGTAAAAATTTTAATATTCGCAAACGATTTACGCTCATCTAATGAGATTCTAGCAAAATAAAATGTCATTTTTATTTGCGGACTTGTTTTATGTCTCTTTGCAAGTGCCAGATAGCATGTTTTCCGTCTACTATAGTCTAGTAAGCTTGCATGTGTGTGTATGACTCGCTTTATGTATATACTTATGTATGTCTGGTATGCTATTATATGGAAGAATCTAAACAAGAAAGAACAAAGGCATCATGCCAATTTAATTTCAATATTTTACTAGATCTACGCCTTCGTAGCAATCCGAGCGATGCAAGTACAGAGCAACTGGACAATTTAGATGATGACTATCCGTTCTCTGCTTCATCTCAGAAAACTGTTGGAAATGCATCTATAATTTTATCGTTTCTTATACTAGTGCATTTTTATTACACATTTTAATTTCAAATTTTTCAATCAACTCTATTATTAATATATTATTGGAAACGATGAGAAAAACACGGAATATTATAACAGTTAAATTGATTATTTTGAAAGGTGATTGTAAATGTTGTAAAATACATTCCATTTTTAATATGTATATGAGATTTTTCCAACAAGCAATCATATCTTAAATAATTTCTAACGTTTGTAAGTAAAAAGATTACATATCTATTTTTCATGTTAGTGGACTTAAATATAACGTGTAAGTATTAATAATGAAAATGCAATATGCTTGTTTTAATTAAAATTATTTAATATATGACTGCTTTCCGACCATATAAATGTATATAGTTATAGTTACAAGCAAGTGTTTTTCCTTAAAACAAGTTCAAAATTTCAAATGTTGTAAATACTACTTTATCTTATACTGAAATAATACTTAATTATTTGTTATGTGTAGATATGATCATTACTTTTATTGCTTGTATGTGATTTTAATACAGATTACATTATGGCCTAAAATTACAACTAATTTATACAATATTTAAGTAAAAAAAAAATCGTTTATAATTTCTACGTAGATGATGAAAATAATTTTTGGTGAAATAAAATTAATAATTTCAATTAAGACTGAATGTATAATTTAAAACTATGTTTTAGTGTGTATGTAAAAAATTGTTTGTAATTAAAATTAAAACAGACAAATTTGTTTTATTTCATTATTCATTTAAATTTAACATTTGTTTATAAAATAAATGCTCTATAAGTCGTATTTGCATATTAATGCTTTTGTCACAACAAAATTAGTACAAATCTAATGTAGAAAAGGTGAAAGCCTACCACAATTGTGACTTTTGTGGCACAAAGCACAAAATTTTCATGGCTGAAAATCGCCCCCTGAAATCTTGCCTCTCAGAAACTAATGAAATTCTGCGTGTGTGTAATTAGATGAGTGGTTTGATAGTGGCACAAAATGTAATGTTTTGGGATACGTTCTAGTTTAGCGACAACTTACTTAAACTCTGTTTGTTAAACGACAACCCGTTTGTGTGTAAGTTTGAGAGGGTTGTTTTGAAGATCTATATAGGAAGTGACCTCCAATACCGCATCCGGACTACATTAGCTTATCGCAAACTGTCACAGTTTAAACTGGCACTTAAATGATGTCAGCTGCCAAATGAGAAATGTTCACTGATTGTAAAAGCCACTTTGGTGTTTGTTAGAAACACGTTCAATGAGTTTTCACAACGTGCATATATAATCGATAAAGTGGCATTCAGCCATTCTTATTCCATCACTACATCTATATACAGTTATCTTGTTTTCTATAACGTCTACCCAGATCGAAACAATGCATTTGTTGATGAAATCTTGATGAAAAAACTTATTGAGTGACTTCGAATGGAAATATATATGTTACCGGCCAAACCCGATTTCAGGACAAACTAGTTTTGCCTAGTTGTTAGATTAGCATAGGTTAGGATAGATTAGATTAGGTTAGGTTTGGTTTGATTAAAAAGTGTGAGATTTGGCTTCGCGTAAGCGAAGCCAAGTCTTATCACAACAAACTCAATACAAATCTAATCTAATCTAATCTAACACGATAGGAAGAACTAGTGTAGCCTAGGAAAAACTAGTTTAGTCTAGGAAAAACTAGTTTGTCCTGAAATCGGGTTTGGCCGGTA
>SSSI01009676.1:0-18078 GCA_004796505.1 Oryzaephilus surinamensis
AATAAGTATTAATATGAAATCAGTCTATCTGATCCATCATGTATGTGTATTACAAATTGAATACTTATAAATAAAATGGATGTACGTGTCTTTCATAAAATAAATCATTCAATTACAGATAAAAATGTATAAATATTACAATTTTCATTAAAAACGTTTTTAATGTATCGTTTCAATTTAAAAAGAGAAATTGCATTTTGATTTGACATCGTCCAAAACCCAAAAATACACTTTAAAACACAGTGTGAAAAGCAAAATATTTTGATAAAATATATTTTATGTGGTACATCAAACATTTTACGTTTTCGACTCACATCTAAATTTAAATAGTACACATACGATTTGGGGGCATTAATTAAATTATTTTATTGTGCATTTTATATTATATAGTATTTATTTATTATGGTATATCTAAAAATAAACTGGCGCCAAGTGATTGTAATAGTTTTCAATATATATACGTAAATATCGTTATAATAACAATATGTTGGGTATTTTTTTATATTATATTTAATTATATATTTCAATTTACAAAACTTTGTAAATAATCGTTATTATCGATAATATTACTTAATAAACAGAAAAATATAATGTACTTTTGTTTTATCGATGTAAATTTACAATTGAGCTCCACAAGAGATAAATCTTATCTTTTATTGATAATTGTACGTACTTTTGGAATTGAAGGAATTGTATTTAAAAAAAAATGATGCGCATTTTATTGAACTTGGAAAGATTTTCTGGTGGTTATTATATTTATAATACAGTTATTTTTTTTTCTCTAAACATTCCTAAAAACTTTCATCATAGGAAAAACGAAAATACACATTATATAAAACCATCGTTATTATAATATGTATGTCCTCCGACTCAATTATAGTTTTTGGTTATGGTTTCGACGTCGCGACGACCGACTGTATGTGCTATTTGAGGATCTGCACTAGATTGGGGTCATCTACTTCCATCCCAAGACGAAACAAACACAAAAAAAACAATAATAATTTTATAATATTATTGCAGAATTATTTTGATAAAGCATCATGTTTTCGTGATTTATTTGCAGTTTTTTTTTCGGCGTGTTGCAAAATTTTAAACTAAAACATTTTATAAATAAAACGACTCTTTACACACAAATAAATTCATTTCATTTATAATGGTTGGTATTAAAAGCTTTGAAAGCTCGCGCTTTTCCAAAAATAAATAAACAAATTATATATATATGAAGTCTAATTGAATTTTAAACAGACAACACCCTGTATACACAATTAACATCAATGAGAACAAATTGTACAAGCTAATTAAGTCAGAACGTCTTGTTAATTAGTAGCAATTCGAAGTTTAATTCTATAGATAAAAAGGTATATATATGTGTTGGTTGGTAAAAAGAACAACATTATCCTTGTAAAGTCTTTCTGCTTGTATTTATTTTACATCTACGTCGTCAATTATATATAAATTGTAGTGTAAACAATACACGATAAATTTTTGCATTTTAATCGTACTTGTATTACGTTAAAGTTTGTTTTGCTATGAAACTAAACAGAAATTTGCCACCAAATGCGGGTTGGTGGGTTAAATCAGGTGCAAGAGTCCAAAGTTTGGTGGTGCAAGAGGACAAGGCCGTACATTATAAATATATACAGCCTTCCATAATAATAAAGTGCATGTATTTTAAAGTGTGCGCCATAGTGTTGTATTTTTGTGTGCAAAATGATTGTCGTTCATGTCACGTTTTTAAGAAGTTTCCAAGCAATTCTCAATCATTGCCAAATAAGACTTCTTAAATCCGAAAATCGAATGACTGAAACTTTGTTGTAGAAAATTTCATCGTAATTATAAACCAGGCAATACGTTTTTAACTTTTATATACATATATATATGTCATACAGGCGCCAATGTAACTATATAGGTTTTTTTTGAAGTTTGGTGGACACTTTTTGATTGGTTTGCCAATTTCTGGGTCAAAATGCGGTAAAAAGCAAACTTGAGTGAAAAATGAAAACAAAATCGTTATAAATCAAGCCAAATATGAAATTTATACTAAAAAAATACATTAAATAAATACAGTTGATGGGGTGAAAATGGAAAATAAAGCAGAAAATATAAATTTACTAGACTGATGTACGTTTTGTGATTTATCTTAAAAAAAATTTACAACATCATTCATTGTATAATCTTTTTTATTTTAAACAACTACTATTTGCATTTCAAATTGTAATATTGACCTACATTTCTGCTAATCACGTTATTTATTACATTTTTTTTTGCAAACAAGTCTCTGATCCAATTTTATGCAATCCACCCCCACAATTGAAATACCCGTAAGTCCGAAAACACAATTGAATATCAAATTGAGTATCGCCAACGTAATATCCGGCAAATTTTGCACTTGTGCCAAAAATTTACCACCGTATACAACGAAAAGATATTCGAAAAAATTCAGTACAAGTTGCATTCTGCACGCGTTTTATTTTCATTCACATTTTTCAAAACGACAACAATAAGCCAATAATAATGAAAAAGTGCTGGTTATAAAAAGTTGTGTATGTAAAAAGGATTTTATTAATGAAATCAATCAATGTATGCAAACATTAAACTGTGAATGGAGCCGGACAGTTGTGTATATAGAAATTTATGTTAATTTGGCCCCCAAAGTGTCAAAGGTGGCACATTAATGCGATAGTTTTTATTTAAAATTCAATATGATATTTTTTACAATATGCACAATTTTCCAATGTCGTAAATTTCGCAATTTATTACACATTTGTCTATACGATTAAAACAACAATTATCACGTAATTTAACAAAAACCTGTACAAGAATTTCAAATGCATTAGGAACTATGAACGCAAAACCGATTTACGTTAAAATTGTACATTTGAATTGATAACTAGTTTATCCAATAAAAACGTATACATAATCTATATATATACGCACCTGCTGCTTTATTTCTTGTTCTTATACTATCATCTTCCAATAGTGGTGATTTATTCCTAGCATGGACGCCGACAATTAATAAAAAAACAACAAGGACCAAGTCTTTCAGAAACATTTTTCAAATGTTTGATGCCGGGAAATTTAAAAAACTTTCAAAGTTTACGCACTTTCTAAACTCAATTGAAAAACTGGACAATCACTTCACTTTTAATAAGAAAACCCTCAATTATATAACTAGGTATGTTGGTTTCATCTTAAGAAAACATACGACATTTTCAATGTTAGTTTAAAATAAATACAAAATTATTATACTGTGACGTATCTATATATGTAATACGAACACCGAGCCCGTCTAGCATGAACTGATGTCTATAGGATACATACATACGGTTATGTACTAGTCTCCCACTCTTAGATTGAGTCCTTTTTAATCCTGGAAGGATAATGTGCTTGGACGATGCTCGTTTTATCGGTCGAATGGCCAATAGAGTAGCGCTTTTCGTTCTTTTCCTACGCTTATTCAAGTTCACCGATCAACGGTCCTGGGATACAGCCATCCATCGGTCCCTTCCAAAATCTAGCCGACGACCCCTCCAAGCAATCAACCCATACAGACCCATTCATCTCACCCACAATTTCCCATTATTGGATATTGTTGAAAAAATGCGATTGCGACAGTTTTCATGTCGCAAAAAATTATACAAAACAAATAATAAATATTTTTATCATGTACGGTGCCAAGGGCAAACATTTGAATGTTTTGAAGAGTTTTTCGTTTTTATTTTCGAATTCGGTGGTTTTTTTTTTTGTGCGCATAGAAAATTGTCCATTACATAATTTTCTAAAATAGCCGAACAACATTTTATCACACAAGTGCAATCGTTAAAAAACGGATTTGTTTTTATTAAACGGTTAATTAAACACTATTGCATCGATTATTTATTTGCAAAAATAACACATAAGGTGATGAGTTTATTGAAATTATATATTATTTATACTTGAAATGATTATTATTATGTTTAATTAGTTTTTGATTTAATTATTACCAAGATATGTGCTCTGAAGTAGATTATTATGGTTTCAAAATCCAATTTTCATACATATATATGTCTAATAGTTTTCTAGAATGTATTCAAGTATGATTACAACAAAATTATAAACGTTCAAATAAATTAATAATGTAATTTTCCAAAATATTTATACACACATGTGTAATAAGTTATGTGTTTGTGTTTTGGGTCATAATTTATTGAAATGCAAAATATTTTAATACTATTAAATCAAAACAACGTAGTTTAGGTAAATATTGAGAAATTTTTCCTCTAACAACAATGTTATCTATTGAAATAACGGAAAAAAAGACGCGTTCAAGAAAAACGAACGCCGTACTTCTTCAGAATAATTTTCAGTGGCAACATCTGATTAGAATTAGTGTTGTCAGTGATTAACTAAACTACAAATAAAATGGAATTACAACAAAAGTTAATCCCCAAAGTCGTAAAGTCAATCGGCAAATGGTGCTTATTTCAATTTCAAATAAATAATTTGGAATTTCCAAACTTTACAGGGAGGATAAATTGATTCCTGAAAACGTTTTCCACCCCCTACGAAGAAAAAATAATTTTATTACATTATTTATTATTATTATTCTACACGTGCTGTTTTTAATAATAAATATATATTTACATTTATATATTTATATAATGAATAATGAAAATTTAACAAAAATAGGGAAATTTTACTAAAAACTCACTTTCTGTATTAACACAAATGTGTACTCGAATAAAACATTCGAAAGTGTATGTGTGGAGTTTTCTTTTTTCTTTTACACAGATATAAACATAATCGATTATCTGGCAACGTTAATCTTTTTTCACAGTTGATTAAATAAAATTTATTTACACAGTCATAAAATGCGGTGGCTGCCAATAATCATACCAATAAAAATGTGTAGAATGTAGGTACATATAAAACCATTAATTGATTATAAGAAAATATGTTATTACACTTTTGAATAATATAGAAAATAGAAAAAAGCCACAACATATTTTACATATCTAATATTATTCTTTTACAATATCTATATGTCTAGAATTTATATTATACAATTATAGGAGGTAAAATAAATGTATTTAGTTTTCCAAAAGGAATAAAACTGCATCATGAGAACAATTTATAAAATAATTAGACGTATTAAGGTCGCATACATTTGTTATTTTATAGATACAACTTATATGTATCATGTATCCACATAATGGCATATTTATTATTTATAAATTTAGTAACAAAAAAAACTGCATTAATACCGTAAATATAAATTTCATAAAATTTTCTATTTAGTTCAGAAAGGAAGTTCCATATCTATTTCATTGCATATATGAGATTATTATTAAAATATATATTCTATGCAGAAATATTATTATGCTGCAAAAGATACAAAATCAACACAAAGACTGGAGTTATAGGGACAAGTATGGCCACTTTCTCACATATATTACATCCTTTATTAGATGTACATAATATTTTAGAAAATCGTTGAATTTTCAATTTGTTATCCAGATAACAAGCTAATTTATTTCTCTTATTATTATTTCACCTTCAAATGAAAATCTGCTAGTTTTTATATTTAGATAATGCTGGTGATTCATTTTTGTATCTGTAAATTTTTTTCTATTTCATAAATTAAGATATATTGGCCTGGCCACAAACTCTTACATAAAAAATATTAAATTTTGTAAAAATGTTTTTTTTTGCATAATAAATATATCAAATCCATATTAGATTTTATAAAAAAAAACACATCTATTTTTATATACGTATACTAGTTTTATAGTAAATAAATTATATGAATCATAAAAAAATATAAAAATGTCCACGCCAGTTGGAGTTTTATTTAGGTAAGGTCAGTGTACTCTTCGGACAATCAAAATTTTCTGAAAAAATCGTAGTGCAAATGCAAGTGAATGCAATTTTACAATTACAAATTACCGTTTGTCATTCGAATATATTATGCTAATTTGTAATTTACTTATTAATTGATCATATCAATCAGTATCACATTGTTTCATGTTGAGTTAATATATATTTTTAACTGCATTCTAGCTATTTAAATCGAGTAATAATTAATAGCGTAACAAATTATTAAAACCTTTATTAAGTAATTTCAAATGACATCATCTTTTTTAATATTATTTATTATATTATTAATAACAAACTACACTTAATATATATTTTCAATTTCGTTGTATATGAAATATAATTTATTATCCAGACCTAATCAATCTTCATATTATAATTAATTGAATTAACCCTCTGCGTATATAAATAATAACAAAATGTCACCCTTCTAACAAAATTTTCAAATTAAATTAAATTTATGTGCTACCATCCAATAGAAATTTATTCTATACAGTTATTCAATTTTCAGCTATTTCGAATTTAATAAGAATTTCAAGTGAAGGGTGCCACTTTCATTCAAATATATATCAATATTATTTTCTTCAATTAAACTAAATATAAATATAGAAATATCTGACATACATTTATTTTAAATTTGTGTATATTGATTTATTAGTTGACAATTGCAAATATAGAATTTTATTTTTAGATTTGTTTTGAAACAACTGAAAATACACATCGATATAATATTAATATAATTTTTTAATAAATTCGCATTATTTCAACAATTGTGCAATCACCATTTAACATGTTTTTGGTTTTGGGTTTCCCATGACTTCTGAAAGCCCTGTATTTTAGGTGTAATTGAGCTATAGGATAAATAGATCGTTGTAGGATTAACTTTACAAATTGTAAAGAGGTAATTTCAACAGAATCCCCAGGACATTAAGTCAATTTTAATATGCTAACTTGGTTTTTCCATCTATAATTACCTTGACTAGTTAGATTTAGAAGCAAAACGGTCAGGTGACAAACTAGATTACATGTGTAATATGCTAATATGTACATTGATATCAAATTTTTGGACGGCATAATCAAATATTCCGTTTGTTTAGTAAAATATGCCTACAAACGGCTTTTACACAACATATTATTTGTATAACAATTTCATCCCAGCGTTTCGAAGAAACCCTTAAATGTTGACATTGTCACATTTAAATAATTATCTAAATATTTCGCAAGATATAAAACATTTTCACTAGAAATAGGATTTTTTAGCAATTTTAATTATTCGTCGTAATGACACAATGTCTATTTATAAATTAATTACTGGTTTTTTAAATTTCACATGACTTTGTTCTAAAAATCACATTTTGGATGTAAAATAGTTTTAAAAAGCTGGTTTTATTCTTGTTCTCTTTTATACAGGGTGTTCCAGAATAACGTCGCAATATTTTACAGGTTTATTCTTGAGTGGATTTTAAGAAAAAAAGTTTATATAAACTCTTGTCCGAAATCGCTTGGTTTTTGAGATACAGGGTGTACAAAGTTTTTTAAAAAAACAGGGTTTTACTTGAATATTTCAGGAAATAGTAGAGATATTAAAATGAAATTTCACGCAAAAATATTATTTATTAGGCCACACATTTGTACCAAATTTGAACGAAAATGACCACCCCCAACTATGTTTTCTAATGATGGGGGTGAAAACACACCCACGGAACTTTTTATTTTTGCCTGTTAACGTACTATTTAAAATAACTTATTTAATAGAAAATTTAATAAAGAAATTTTTGTGACTCTTGAAATTTTTCGTTCAAATGAGTCGTTTTTGAGAAAAATGCGAAAAACTTAACACGTGTCGTCATTTATTTCAAAAACTGATAATTTCTAAAATATCTTGGAAGTTAATTTACTTGCTATGTGAATTAAACGTAGTTCAAAAGCATAAATTCAATAAAGGATTAAACTACAAAAAAAAGAACAAAAAAAGTCGGTTATACAACTTTAGCACCCTGTATCTCAAAAACCGAGCCATTTCGGACAAGTGTTTATATAAACTTTTTTCCTTAAAATCTACCCAGGAATAAGCCTTTAAAATATTGCCACGTTATTCTGGATCACCCTGTATAAATGCGTGTGTAATGAGAGAGTCGGTGAGTTGTTGACGAGTACAAGTATGGAAAAGTCTCAACAGTTACTATAAATGGTTAAGTTCGAGTAAAGAAAGCCTTATACAATGTATTTACCAATAGACATATGCACAGACACGCTCTCACAACAAATGTAACACACACAGCTTTCAATGCATATCAGACCTTAGCCCATTTCGTCAAGTGTTTGGGCCAAAAACCCAAATGAACCTTCTAATATCGCATTTATCGCCTTCTATGTGTTAAGCCAAGGAATATTTTCTGTATATTTTTTGTTGATAATAAAATGAATTTCGTTTTCAAGTACTTTACCATATTATGTGTTAAAACATTAAATAAATATCAAACTAGATTATTTACTTTTATAAAAGATTAGATAAAAATGCGGTGAGTTCTTATTTAAAAAAAAAGATGTTACATTATGTGTGTATTTTAATTATATATATGAAATAATTTACGAAAAAAACTTTTGACACTGTCCCTTTCAGATACACATGTTTATTACAAAAATATATTCTATTTGAAATAGACAAACTAAAAATAAAAATAAACATTTATGTCTAGACGAGCATTTATGTATATGCGTATAGTTTCACGACATAGTGTAAAAATCTTTTATAATTACCGAAAAACGAGAAGGAAATGCAATTTTCTTTTGAAATTCGTGACAAGCGTTTTCCTACGATAAATAATTGATGATGCAAGTATACAGAAAATTACATATTACTACCATCTGGTTATGAATCTTCATTAAATAATTGTTTAATTAGTTGAAGAAAATTTCTGTGACTCATATATTCGTTGAATACGAAAAATTTGTTATAAAAAATTGAAATTGTTGTAAATTAAATCATTTACAAAATTATTATAAACGATTCAGTTATGGAATTGTTAAATACAACTAAACAGTGATGTAGCAAAATTTTTTATTAGGCAAAAAGTGATCCAAAATTAGTTAAAAATATAATAGTTGATAATAGTAGATATTATCGATAGTTAATCATTTACATAAACGAAAAAAACGACATGTAATAGTGTTTTACAAGTTTAATTATCGAGCTATTTTAGCATAAGGTGTTTGAACGCTTTTTCTTTGAAAAAAATATATGATACGTAGAAAATTTGATATAATTTTATAATACTTATAACAATTCTTTTCTTAATAAAAGGATTAAATTGAATTAGTTTTCCTGTGAATTTCGACCTCTAGTGAATTGTAAAAAAATGACATTGTGTTAATCGAAAGACGTGAACTTTCACCAAATTACTATTCGTTCAATTTGCAATTAAGAATATTAATTAATTAAAAAGACTCCTGTATATACTGTTTATCATCTTCATAAATTGAATAACATGATAACAACTATTTTTATTTACCCAGTAGATATATTAGATTGTCTATTCTGCGAAAGTATTATAAAATTTTGTAAATAATTAAATGTTGACACATTTTCACAATCAATTTCCTATATCTCATGGCTAATGTAAAACAACAATAAAAATAACACATATCAAAACATATATGAATATATAAATTTAAATGGATTCAATATCTTTACGAGTTGTTTAATTAGTTTATTACCATATAATCACAAAATGTGAAATTTTAAGTGCGCCAACAAATTGGTATTAAAATTGAAGAAATGTCATAGGTCAAATAATTCTTGGTGACACTAACACTAAACAATCAATGAAGGATGTCTATTAATAAATCAGTGTCATTTCTTATCTAAATTCATTATTATGAATGGGAACTAAATATATTATGGCGCCGTAATACATATATATATAAATATTGTTGTTATAATCATAGTAATAATTTTATAGTAAAAAAATTCAATCAAACATTTTAAAACAATAACAATATAACAAACAACATTTTTTCCTGACATTATTTACATACTGTATTATTGTAATACGTAATTATTTTCCAATGGGATGAAAATGTATTCAAGTTTTGCGTCTCATCAAATATTTAAATTACATTAGTATGTCACTGGTTTGTAATAATCGTACAAATTATTGTTATTATTTCAGTTGTTGCCTTTGATTTTGTTCAAAAAATATTCCTACTCCACATACATATGTAAAAACGTATATAATTTCAAATTCAGATTGATTACATCATATTCAAAAAGGGAATTTTATTTATTTAATTGAATATCGACGAAATATCCAACTGTATACGTATTTATTGTTATATATATTTTGTTCGAGAAAAATTTGTATCAGTTTACTATGTGTATGTAATACTAGAATTTTATTGGGTAATTAAATTAATCAACGTAAACGCTTGTATAGACATTTATAGCTGGTTTTATTTAATTATGTTTATACCCTTAGTACTTTATGTCAATACAGTTACTTTATATGTAACTATTAATTTCAAGTGAAATCATTTTATAAAATAATAGTGCTGTTTAGTTGAAAGTTTTTTTATAAATTTAATTTCTAATTAAATGCTGTATATTATATGAGCAATCTGTATATCACAAAAACTGTCAGCATCAATTTATATTTCAATTAGTTTTTAAGATAATTAGAGTTGTACACACATCTTCATGAATTTATCGTCTGATATCATATAAAACTGAAAACAATTCCATTAGCGTTATTTATTATACAAAATTTTATAAAACTCGTAATCATCTTGAAACGCACTTGTAATCAAACTAAAATTTTTTTATTGATATTAAAAGGCAAAGTGTGAATATGGGTTAAAAATATTGTTAAGATAACAATTTTTACGAAATCATTTTGCAAAATAATAATTTATTACAAATTTTATCATAAATGTGCATATAGAATTGAACTTCCTTAATAAAATTGTTTTATTCAAGTGTCATAACTGAATTTGCAATTTTTTTCTTAATTGATACTTAGCAACAGCTAATATCCAAAAATTAGTGCATACGTGTTAAAAATTATAGTTGTACCGATAATTTCAACTAAACATTATATAAAAAAGCTTGTAATTTATTTCCTTCATTAATACAACCATTATAAACATCATATTTAAATAAAACATTTAAAAATAAACTCGTCATTTTAATAAGACAACAATAGTAAATTGTTTACAATTGTTGCAAAGTCGTGAGTTGCCACAATTTCCTTTTTTTCAATTTATACGAGTATATACATGATATTCTAAGGCTTGTCCCATTATTAATGTGTTGCAGAAATTTATATTGTAAATAAAACTCTTATATAGAATTATACAGAAATCATAATTCACATTAATCTATGCATTATTTATTTATTACTTATTTACCGATAATATTATTTTGTATAGTTATATTTAATATGCAATAAATTTATTTGTTGTGTTTACATTTATTTATAATATAACGTGAGGTGTGCCACGTGGAGACCCTCCTATATTAGAACCCCAATTTCAATCAAAGCTACGACTATTATTTTGTAATTTATTAGTGGTTTTTTTATCTCAATAACAATATATCTACGTGTATTGTACATGGTGTTCGCATTTTACAATGTAACGTATTCTTGAGCTAAATAGTTAACAAAATGTGATGATTTGGAAATTTAGTATCATCCTGTATTACATAAACAATACACTGTAAACTAAATTCAATTGTGTTGAAAAAATAAATGAGGTGATTATGTTGTTTGCGATGATTGTATATACAATGTAATAATAAATACATAAATAACAATAAAAAAATAATGTTCAATTCAATTTCGTTATCGACTTCCAAACAACACTTTTCAATAGTTTTTATATAAAATAAATTATAATTTAATGGAATTGTATAGTTAGCAAATTTGTCAATTAATTAAGTGTGAAACATTTGCAAGCTGGTTTAATTTTAATCAACATTTTAATAGAATAAATGATTTTGGCGTCTGAAATTAACAAACAAGACAATTACTGGGGAATCGTTTTTTATTTTACCATACAAATTGTTTTATTTAACAACTGATTTTCAACATTATAGACAATTTGTCGCCCATATTGAATATTTTACAGTAGATTTCGTCTGTTTGTGTGGTCGAAAAGTGTGGAAGTGAGAACAGTTATCGGGTACCTACAATTTTATTGCACCTTTCAGGTGTAAAGTTATTAAGACAAGCACCTACAGGTCTGCCGTTGTAGCGATTTTGTGGATTACTTTCTATAATATCCATTTTAGAAACTCCATACGTTTGTAAAACTTGATGGAAATTTAATACTCTGTAGTCAAAAACTGTTTTGTATAATATTGTTTAGTTTGTCTTTCGTATTACAACAATATGAGAGGCGTTCTTACAAGACAATGTTGTAAATTAATCCACAAGAAAAACAAGAGGAAACTTAAATTATGTTTCGTATAAAATTTCTGTATGACGAATAATCTTGTGTTTAAAGGAAGACTAATTTTTTCTGTCTGATTTATTCAATACTCGTATAATCTTACATATTTTTAATGTGAAAGAAATATTAATTAATATTATAACGTTGCAATAAAAATCAATCAAGGTAAAATTAAAAATCGAGAGTTAAGTAGTATTTTTAATAGTTTCGTGACTTATAGCCCATAAAAATTGTGAAATTTATTGATAATTGGTTTATAATATATTAAAAATGTTGCAGTAGCGCCATATATATAAAAAATGCTATAAAAATGTCGGTACGATTTTATTTTTCCTTCACAGCTAATATAGTTTTAGTAATTTAGTCGATAAAAGATACACGTTCTTTTTTTTCTATATAATAAAGTCAAATTACCGTTCGGGAAATTATACCTATATACCTACAAAATAGACCGACAAAAATAAAGATTTATATTTGTCATGAATGAATTGTCATAGAATCAGATTTTTAAAGCCTCTACAAACGAGAAAGTTTATTGTATAGTTTAACCGGAAAGAAAAAGCGGGTGTATTTATGTTGTAAATTGTATAGGAATAGGATATAACATTTTTAATACTAATAACTTCACACCTTTGTCAACTCAAAGCGGCTCCATGAAATACTTTAAAAATCATCGTTCACAATTGTACACCAATATATTTTTTTTACATTTTAGTACATAGTATTTTTCCTCAAAAAAAAAATACGATTTTATATTGCGTTTTGCGTCGGAGGTGTTAAATGAAGCAAACGTCATTAATTAGCCTCATTAAAGATATTTTAGTTTGTAATAAAATTTCTTACGTTAAAATAAGTGTATTAACATGCCGATTATTATTAAGATATATAATAGAAATCTGACGCAAATCAAGACAAAAGCACAACAAATTCAAAACAATTTTGTATATTTGGTTTCTGTTTCCTTCAAAATTACGATCAAATTTTTGTTAATGATTTTTTTGTGAATTATGTACTAATTCTGACCTTTGAATTAATAATCCATGACCAGGTAAACAAAAAGTCAAGGAAACAGTTTTATTTTCGCTGCATTTTTCATTCAAAATTCAATAATAACGTATTTTTATTTATATCAAAATATAAACACAAATTTTATTCTTTTCGAGGTTTATTGCTCATTTTGTAATTAATTGTTCTTTAAATATCATTTAACTGTAAACTATGGTGAACTAATTTCACCATACAACAAATTTTCCTGAAACGCAATCAGAATTTCCAGTAGAACGAACATGTATTATTTTTACGATAACATTGTAAATGTTATATCAGTAAATGGGTTGACATCCAGGTGTGAATGAGGTTGTATGTAGTAGGGTAATTTGGCCACAAGCAAAATTCCTCACCTCCAACAATAGCAAATACCATTATCAACAACAACAAGACGAAAAGATAGCTGCATTCTGAAAGAATGTTGTGTAAACTGATTCTATTACCTGAAATACGAATTGTGGACGTGTGTGTGAATATGATTTTTACCAAGCACAGTCATTTTTCCAATGGCAAAAATGGCAAAAGGTGCTAGAATGGTAACAATAGACAGGATGCATTATTAAGCTATGAAAAACTGAATGAATCGCTGTGGCGCCGCAAAGTCCGATTCTTTGTCCAATATAAACGAGTATACACACTTTACGTTTATATTATAATGCTAACAAAACACTTAAAAGTGAGATTCTTCAATGTCTGTTCGTGTATTTGTCATCTATATACGCGTCCTGTACAACAGGGCCATTCTTAATCACATTCTTCTACCTATTCGTTTCTTTTCATTCATTCGTTGTGTTGTTGTTGAGGGAGTTTTTAAAATGCCGACCATCAAACGCTAAATCTATATACTGATTGACAGTATGTTTGATGAAAATGTGAAAACCGTGCTGGTGGCCGGGAATTCATTTCATTATCTTGCTATTACAATATATCAAGTGTCTCCCTTGATGATGATGATGATGATGGTGGTCAATTTATTATTTTTATTTTTTGTATTTTCAGCCTGGACGGTCTTTATATTGTTCGAAATTCCTAATGTGTTTCGGTTTAGACTGTATCGAGTAAATTGCCTTCGTATCTATACTGTTCATCTCTGTTTTCGGACAATGTTGTAACTTTGAGGATTTTTTAAAACCGAATTTTATGAAACGAATAATTAGCCAACAAATTATGTGGTTAATGAACTTTACTAACAAATCAATTGTTTATTTCTTATATATAGTTAATGAGTTTTCTGAAAGATGCTATTTACGTGGGTCCAAAATGGAAAATTCGCCCGCGCATTTGTATTAAAAAAAAAACACAAACACACGGTAGACGTCTTATCGCACATCTGGACACACACTTTAGCATCCTACTAAATATATCCGTATTTGGTAATGGTTAGATTTGTTAACACATTCAGATTGGTGTCCAAATTAACTTACTTTTTATCCCGTATACATAATAGACCAACATTATTAAAATATATACATATGAATTTAATTTATTACCGGAAATTGTGACAAACAACATTTATTTATACAGATTTTTTTTTGTTTAACTTGTAATATTTATCTAAAAATAAAATTTCATATAAGGAGTGGCCGTAGAAGATGAAAATTTGGAAATATTTATAATAATATTGTTTGAACATATGTTTCTGATTGTCTAAATTTTATTTAACAACAATACAGTGATTGGGAAACTAATTCTTTAAATTGTAATACCATAAAATTTATCGTTTGGAAAATTTTTATTGATGTGCCATTTAGTCAAAATAATGTGACAGTTTTATATACGCGTTTTTTATATTATGATGAAATATATATTCTATACGGTTGAAGAAAAGAAGACGACGAGAAAAAAAGAAATGAAGAAAAATATACCATCACGTAAAATTCATTTAATAGGATTTACGACACTAATATCTTACATGTAGTTTCCTACGTTGTAAATCCGTAAATTATCGCTGTATCCATTCTGAGACGCGCATTTGCATTTTTGGAAATGAGCGAAGGTGGCAGTAAGTGGATAGAAATGCCGCCCGATAAGATGACCACCATTTAAGTGTGGGTGGCTTGTACAGCAGGAGAAAGCTGTTTCGAACACCCTAATGCTCCTGTTATAACTGAAACTATGGGCGTTTTATGTGTTTGTGTGTGCTACTTCGACACGAGTCATTTATCCTCAATATACAGAGATAAACCAACACAAATTGCTATTTTCTTAGCACTCCTGCACCCTAATAACATCCTGCTTTCAGTACAACAAAAAAATCGTCTTGAGTTCGTTTTTTCGAATCAAATGAAAACCTCATAAAACACCGCAAGTTTACGTATTTACTGACAATATTTACAATAAAACCACAGTTAATCAACAATTTCCAATGGAACTTCATTCATAAAACATTCAGACTGATGAATTTTACAAACTTTAACTAGGTATTATAGTATAAGAACATAACTTTTTAATCTATATCTTTTCTGTCAAATAAATAACGTAAATATTTAATTACAATTTGGTGTTAAACTGTACCAACAATAAATTCTAATAATGCCCAATTTTACAGCAGTTCCATTGAATATAACATGAAGTAGTAATTTATTGAAGTAAAGTTTGGCCCATAAAATCTATCGCTGTATACATAGTTGGAATTGTAACGAAAAATAAGATGCAGTTGATAGTTTTGTGAAAGTGTATATGTTGTTAAAAAAATCTGTTTATAATATATACTTGTGAAATTTCTTCAATATTGCAGAAAAGGATATAGCAGGTTGTATGAAAAGTAAATGCATTTAGTTTAATACACAAATACATATATATACACACAGACGTTCATATTATGTACTAAGAAAACGGCGCCAACGCTTACGGTGAATGATGAAAGCCATCCTCGAGGCGCCCACAACTGTTCGGATTGTTGACCTCTCACACATAAGACTGCCACTTCTTGCACTCCACCAAATGGACTTAGAATTGGATAAATTGCCAAAAAATACACATCGAATATCAATAAAATCCCTTCATCTCGACTAGCCAATGTGAAACTAAATGGATTTCATGTGCTTTTGTTCGTGGATGAGCTTTTCAACAAACATATGGACGATTAAAATTACGTACACTTAGAAGGAAAAAATACGCGTGTGTGCGTATGTTCCAATATGGGTTTGAAATCGTAAGAGAGAAAATAAAATTCACTGAATAAATGTTAATTTGAAAATGTTAAAAGAGACAACATACTCATAAAATCCAATTTACGAGTGTGTACATAAACTGCTTATTAAAAATGCAATTGTTTTACTATTAATTTTTCTAATTTGTTTTGGTTATGGCCGTGAAACTGTGTAAAATTTTAATGAAATATATACATACATACATATTATTATTTGTTGGCACTTGTAAAAGTATAATGTACATGTGTTCATAAAATATGTAAATCTCATATTACAAAAATAAAAAATTCAGATTTTTTTATGAAATAAGTAGCACTTTTTAATGAAATAGAGTATATTGAATGCAAATCTATTCACAGAATTAAATTTGGACCAATATTTTTTCAGAACCACGTAAATTTTTAAAATGGTCGAAAAAAGTTAAATTAAATAATTAATTTTTATTAAGGACATTCTAATAAAGTTAAATATATGAGGGGTTTTTCATTTCAAGTTACAGTATTCAGAAAAATCGTTTTTGAATTTTTCAAAATTGTCAGTTTTTTGGAAATTTTTGGGGTCGAAAATTTAAATTTTGCAAATAGGTCCGTGTTTGGTATTGTTTCTTATTAATTATGGCATTAGTATGTCACATCCGTCAGCAGATTTCAATTTGGAGTTGTAGTTTTTGAAAAAATTGCATTTGTAAATTCTGTAAATTAAATATATTAACTACATATTTATAAATAAATTAATTATAAAGACATAAGTATGCTACTCGTATTTACTCTAATGAAATATTAAAATGTACAATTAATCTCCGTATAAGTTACATAAGAAGTTATTAAACATATAACAATTCCATCATCGAGATTATATGAAAGTTTTCAATTTTAATATTTGTAGTCATAAAAAAATCATAAAATTTTCTGAAAAAGCTTGCTTTTTATGAACAACAATTATGAAAATTAAAATGTTCTAACAGATTTTTTTCTTTATATCCAAAAGTACAATTCTCATTTGTTAAACGATAATTTCATACACTTTAAAAGAAATAATAATGTTTCCTGTGTTATTATATTCCATTTCAGTTCTAATAATAAAACATTATCTTGTCCAATAAAAATATATAATATCAAGCTTACGATTAGTAAAATTTAAGTATGTTTTTCCTGTATGGATTATGTAATATTTATACTTTTAAGATCAATTTTTGCTTATATTTCAACTTAACAAAGATCTTCATGATAGTTAATTTAAATATAATAGTTAACTTATCAGTACATGTTTAATTTTCCACTTAAAATGGTATTATTGGTAGCGTGAAATGTGGATGGTAGTCGAAGAAAAAATATTTTTATGATCAATAAATGCAGTCACAAAAAAATCATAAAATTAATAACATTATAGATGGTTGAGAGAATTGGTGACTATTAAAAGTTGGACATATTTTTTTCTGAAACTTGTTCGACTGTTGTGTATTTGTCATTTTGGTAATCCCTCATATTTCTTCATAACAATAACCGTGTTGTGAGTGTTTAGTATACCACCGCTATAGTGCTTATAAAAGATCTTATTTGTCAGGTATAAAGTTGAT
>SSSI01009679.1:8376-25357 GCA_004796505.1 Oryzaephilus surinamensis
TTTATATGAGAAAAACATATATACAAATATTCAGCTTTATAGCTCTACTCTGTCGTGAGTTATCGTGCTTACAAAGTTTCAACTTGAGCGGTAGCTAACGCCCTTTTGGCCGCACCGGTCAAGCCCATTTTCAATAGGGAACTTCATTTATATAAGAACAATATATATACGAAATTTCAGCTTTACAGCTCTATTCTGTCGCGAGTTATCGTGCTTACAAAACTTCAGCGATAGTTTAACGCCCTTTTGGCCGCACCGATCAAGCCCATTTTCAATAGGGAACTTCATCTAAATAAGAACAACATGTGCACAAAATTTCAGCCCTATAGCTCTATTCTGTCGTGAGTTATCGTGCTTACAAGATCTGCGTACGGCGACGGCGACGGCGACGGCGACCACAACGGACAAAAAGTCCATTTATATAATATTTTGTTTTTTCAAACAAAATATAAAAAAGGATTCAGAACTTTGAAAATTAGAGGGAACAATGTTACAACCATTAAAATAAAAATTAATTTTGCATAAACATACATTTAGTTAAATCTAAATAAATTACCAACGAGAATACAAATTTCAATTATGATCGTTTAAAAAAGTAACATAACACAGTTTTAATATTTATGGCATGTAATAAATTTTAAAACAAAATTATATTTTTGACATGTATTTTATATAGAAAAATATTTGCCGGTGCGGTTTTGTGTATTCTGACTGAATAAATGTTATATAAAATGCATTTTACATTTTATGGGTGCATTGTGGCACATTTCCCTGGATATTGTTGTAAACCGTGTGCAGTTTCGAAATAAATGCAAAACTAAAGTCATACATCCAATAAACAATAGAAGTTATAATATCTAGGGAGTTAAACTGCATATATAATAGAGAATCTGATGATATATTTGTTGAATTGATTTTATTTCCAAAGTCTATTGAATTTCCAACATGTTAATTATTATGTTGGAAACCTCAACATTGTACAAGTGACCCATCTTGCGGTCCATTTCATCCCCATAGGGTAAAGTCCTAAAGTTGGAACTTTGAAATAATACGCCACTGTCTATATATAGATGGATAGATGTTTGTTCATCCCCCTTTCAACAGTAAAATCCAAAAAATCATTCAAAATGTAGAGGAAATCTCTCATATAACATAAATTGCTGAAGTGTTATTTTAATAATTCATACGTGCTGTAATGCCATCCTCCTTGACCCGAAAGACATTAAAACACCAGCAGGTGAATGAGAACCGCCTGTTGGACCTTCCACAGGGTGCTTAAATATATAGCCACTGTCAGTCGGAAATAATGGACTGTAACTATAATTCTGTTCCTTATATCTAAATCATTTATTCTCACTTGTAAGAGTTTCTTCTAAACAATTCATTTCAGTACAGACTCGCCCTTAATTGTTTCCTTATAAGTTAGGTATATCAGAATATTGTATACACATTTTATTGCGTAAACACATGATTTAAAAGCACCGTTTATACGTCAAACACAGAGTTGAATGGGTCTTGTTGACGTTTTTATGACACAATATTTAGAAAATGGGTGGAAAATTCTTTTCATACACATTATTTTCATTAAATCGTAAAGTAACATATAATGTTAATTAAGTTGACTGTACATTAAAAATATGGTAATTTTGTGAACTGTGAAAGTTTCAATTTAAAATTAATTAATTAAGTCGTTTAGGATGGAAAGCAAAAGGATCTTTCTCTACTCTTCCAACATCAGCCTCCACCATTTTACCATCAAATTTCATATGCAGGCCCTTTAATTAAACTGTTTTCAAGCACACACACACACACAACACACAATTGTACAGTTTTCACGGCCGGGGTTAAAAGTGGGAAAAAGGGTTTACATTCATAATATTTATATAAGGACGAGAATGCACATCCGAGTGTGAAAATTCGAAAAGTGAGCTTGTATTTTTCCAAAGTATGAAAAGATATAAACAATGACATTAAAATTGAAAAGCATCCAGTAATGCATACACAACTTAACTCTCTCTTTTGAAAAACTGAGGGGGTTGAATTTCCCAACTGATGTGTGACATGTTTCACAATCTGGCAGGGTAACACAGGATGTATGCTTGATAGGATTTCAAGCACACAGAAAAGAAATAATAATAGCACAACTGAAAGCATTTCCAATACTCAAAATTGCATTGAAATTTGAATTTCAAACGGCTATTCTATTTAAAATGTTGTACCTACTTGTATAATTTAATCGTAAAAAATTTAAAATGTTTTTTCTCTACTTAAATAAAAGACCAACAAAACTCTATGATATTTATATTACATATATTTTAACAGTATATTATTAAAGTGGAAGATTTATAGTTGTATGTCACGGCAAAACGGGCCCCCATTTATACACAAAACGCGATATATATAATCTCTCTTCCACCTTTTGGCATTATGAAAGAATGTCAACCTGTGCACTTGATAACGAAGAGATGATATTTTTTTTTGGCTGTTCGAAAAGTCTCGTAGCTATGTTATTTTTCTACATGCACGTGTGTGTGTGTGTGTGTGTTTTTCTTCCGAGTGCCTTTTAAAACTATGTATGTTATATATAGAAAGCAGGAACACATTCCCGAATAGTAAATATATGTATGTAGGCCCACAGATGTATAAAAAGATGGGGAACGACGATAAACTTCTAGGTAGGTGGAAAAGCCGTCAAAAGAGGGAAAGAAATGGCTGCACTTATTATCTTGTTTCAACGAGTTCTGTTATTTTTTTGTCGGTCGCGGGAAAATGGAATGATAAAATATTTTTCTACATCGTTATGTATATAATTTGTTCACAGACATATACATATATTATTTTTTGCGCAATTTATCTAGATAAGTAAATCATTGCTTAAATTGTCATTGAAAATGTAATGGCACGTAAAATGATGACCCTCTTTGAGGTGCTGAGAGCACCTTTCTACTTATACTGACTTTGTATACATAGAATGTAATTTACTTAGTTTTCTATCTTTGTTTTCTTTTTATATCTTTTTATCCTTCGTATATACTTGCTGTTTGGCATGTAAATTGGGTCATTTAAGATTCATAATAGTCACATCAACTCTAAGTAGCGTTACAAATTTCATTGAAAACTTTTTCCTTTAAACCATTTTAAACTAATCTAAACATATTTCATTTTTGGATTGATAAATGAAATTCAATCATTTATAGGTATATATATCTTGTCAATTTTCCGTTCTATAGAATTCTAATTAATCATATTATGTGACTTGATATGATAAGGAAAAGAATATAAAGCTTATTTATAAGAAATGTGAGCAACAAAATTGACAGGTCAATTTTTCCACGATGGATTTCCAATTTATGTCACAAGGAAAATCGATAAGTTGTTATAATAAAATAAAATAAAACACCTTTTCGTTTTTGAATAAAGTTTAATTAACAAAATAAATAAAATAAATTAAAATGTGTATATTTTATTTAGAAAATAAAAGAAATTGCACACACAGTTTGGTCGTTTTTTGTTAATAATTTGAACGCCATCACAAACAATATTTACATAAATACATTTACAGTATAAATTTTGATGTCATCAAGAAGATTCCTCTCTTCTTCTCCGTTGTATATTTTAAATGTGTATGTAGTAAATAGCAAATATTTGTTAAGTCAACATAGTTACATTCGATAAACAAAGCTTTATGTTTTCCTTTTTATATACAAGGCAACTGGAACTCAATCTTGTATTTTCTGGGCTCTCTTGTAAAATAATTTATTCAGAAATGTTCTTTGATCTTATAAATATTTACTTAAAATGTACTGTCGCCATTTAAATATTTTAGACGATTTTCAAATATATAACAAGATCAACTAGCTCAGCTAGGTCGGGTATATTAGAAATTATTTGGTACCAACATTATCTGAAATTGTTGTAAAATACAACAAGTGAAACACCGTTTGATTTATGTTTAAAAGTTTCAAAGTGAAAACTACTACATAATTCAAAAGTGCACTGATTTCCTTATCCAATAAATACAATTCAAACACCAAAATCCATGTACGTAAATCATTGCAACTAGTAAAAGTACTCGTATATAGCATTTCACCTTTTGACTTCTTATCATGCCCATTTACTGCCACATTTCTTCAACTTTTCAACCGAAATGCGAATACTATACACCAAAATGATCAAAATACTCACGTATACACAGAAATTGGATCAATAAGTGTGTTGTAAAGTTGTTTCATTCCAAATGTTGATATGTATTAAATTTTTATAACATTTCACCACGCACTATATGCCAATAAAAGTCAATTTAATAATGATAATAATATTTAGTCATTTTCTGAATTTGAAAACTTGTTATATATGAAATTATGTATACGTATTAGAGAAATGTTGTTTAAAGCTAAATTTTCAAAAAAAAATGTACGATTTTTGTATAAAAATTGAAAAAATCGTATACATTTTCATAAAAGTTACTCCTAGTATGTATTAAGTTTTTATACTATTTCACCACGCACTAAACACTAACAAAAGTCAATTTAATAGTAATTTTCCGAATTAGAAAACTTGTTATACAACTAATGTCGTACAGAAAAGTTTTTCAAAGCTAAATTTTCAAAATATACCAATAATAATAACCAGTAACATAACTACGAAGAAGTTTATATGGAAATTTTATAACTTTCATACTCATATATGGGGTCTAGTTTATTTTAATATACTTTTACATGTAATATTATCGTACATGTGCATGTGCAATCGAGTGGAATGAAAATTTTATAGAAAATTTCAAATAAATTATATTTATTTTGATTTTATTATAGTGATTATAAGTTTGAACAAACGTATTTCTTTAAATATTCAATTTAACTAAATTTTTATTTATAAAGTACGTCTTTACAAAATTAATGTGTAATTAAAGCTATACTTAACTTTTACCTTACTTACACGATAAAAAAAAGCTCAAACAACATTATTGGCACTTAAAAATATTATATTACAGCATACATATAAAAAAGTAGCCTAAATGTTATTAAAAACATACGAAAAAATTGTTTAGTACTATTTTAATGAAACTAGAGTGCAATTATGTGCCATTAGTGTTGGAAAATTTAATATGGCAACAGTTGTTGATATAATCGCTATATACCTTTTTAAACTCGACACTTTTAATATTTTCTAAATGGTGATGATATAAAATTTTTCTCACTGCCACAGAAATAAACATACAAGAAATGGCTAGACTTTATTCACCAACACCTAACATATATATAAGTATACGTATCTGTATAATAATATGAAAAGAGGAAAACGAGAGACGACGAAATTTGTCAATAAATTTTGGGACTACAAAAGATCGGCCCTACATATCTCATAAATTCCACAGTATATTATCGAGTATCCAATATAGAGGTTAAGAAAACCACTATTTCGCACACAACAAAAAGCAATCTGCCATACCACCCCTTTTGAAAATGAAATTATGTAAATATAGAGAGAAACATTTTCAAAACGGCACCTCTTCTTCACCACAAAACAATTCAAAACATAATACACACATATATATATATATAGTAAAATGAAAACCATTCCCGGCGTGCTTTTCTCTTAACAGAAAAAAAACTTTAAAATCCCAACTAAATGTAATTCATGTTTTCTCAAAAGGCTTCTTTGCTTTTAATCTGAGCACAAAAGGGGTGTGGAGGCGGTGGCAAGGTGGCATTGGTATGAGACAAAGCTCAGTTTGTGCGCTTTTAAATTAATGATCTCTTCGGTCAAATGGTTTTTAGTCCTTCTCTCTGTGTGTATTAATGCTTGGCACAAAAACAAAAACTGGGAATGGCTCGAACTAGAGGTGGCATTCACCATCTATATATATGTGTACAAAACTCACCCCCCATTACAATTTTATACCTTCACCATTCTTGCATACAAAGCATTGCAATTTATAATTGCTTTAATCCCTTTACCGCACACCGCTAATTTAGATTACGGATTTCCTTGTGATTATGACTCATTTTCTTTCCTTAATTCCACGGTTAAGAGAATAGTGGCCCTGTTTTTGCATCAAATGCCATTTTCACGCCATATAATTAACTACTTTTACATTTTATATGACACCATTTACAAATTAATTTATCAGTATAAACAAAACGTGTTTTGTATAAAATTTTTCTACTATAAAATATTTTATAAAGCCGTCATATAAAATTTTACTATTGTTATTATTACATGAAAATAAATTAAATTGTATCACCTTATTCAAAAGTCTATAAAACATAAAATCGTAAATGTGAAAATTCTTCAAGTTTTTCATAACAAAACTTGCCATATATTTCAAGTTGATTGAATACTATACATATAACTAGAAGAATATATAAAATGTTTCATTTACTGGTTTTATATTTTTATTTCTTCAATTTTGAAACAAACGTGTATATATTTTCATTTCAAATACAGTGGAATATAATGATAAATGGTAGTATATTTAAACGACATTTTTCATTGAAAATTTTCAAACACAATCAATTCGATGATAACAAATTGTAAAAAAAATTAACTACTTATATGTTTTTATTTATAGTTTCGACTAGATGAAGATGAATATTGTTTTGACATGTTATGCCTACACCAATTAGGGCTATAATATGACGTTGTAAGGGTCAAGTAAAGGATCTATATTGTATATATACATATATACATGTTGTGTTAGTAAATTTGTGCTTGCCAGAGACTTTATGAAATTACCACTTGCCTGTCAAAACTAGACTAGAACGACTTGCGCTCAATTACCAACGACTCGGGCAGCCCCTATATTTCACCCTTATAAAATTGCTGATTTATTACCAGCAATAACTAAAGCCCACACTTGTGTGTTATGCCTTGTGTCTTTAACACAAAGTTAATCAAGTTCATTCTCTCTTTCTCCCCATCATACCTGTCTGCAAATAAATTACACCCAAACACACATACCAAACCGAAAAATAATATAAAAATATTTGTTACATATTTAATAATGAAACAGTGCTTGTGTGTGAAAAATTGTTCAACGGAAATTGAATTAATCACATCATATAACATTTTTCATAACATTATCTAATGAAAAAACAAAACACAAATATTTTTATCCGACAAAGGTAATTATTATATTTGTTACAATGACTGTTTTGCATATTTTTCAATGATTTGAATAAATTATTCAAACAAACATTTTACATAAACATTAAATAGTTATAATTGAAATGTCAACACACGTTTTTATTATGCCGTTAGCGGTGAAAATTAATATGCAAAAAAGTTGTGCAAATTAAATTGTATACAATAATATTTATTTGCAAAATAATCCATCATTATTATTGAAAGTTTTCCCGACATTACCGTGAAAAACTTTTCTAACCAAACGAGATATGAAGATCTAATTTAAAAAATATTTGCTTTCAAACATAATACATATTTTAATTTAATATACAAACAAAAATGTGCCTAATTGAATTACAGATTTTTTATATTCATCAAACTTGTATATATATCTAATATAGTGGAGGTATATATAGTTAAAGCCATTAGTGTTAATGAGTTTCTAACTACAGCACTGGCAAATGAAAGACTGAGAAACTTTACACTGTTTGTCAGCAAGTTGATTTTAATGCAAAATTGTTCTAATTAATATCAGAAAATAATTCTATAGAATTTATAATAATTTTAATATACCAATAAACTACTGTAGATGTTTCATGTTATTAATTAAACAACTATATCAGCTTATTAAAATCTTCTTCAAATAAATTTGTTGAGTAAAGTTTGTGGAAGAAATACTTATTTTTAGTTTATTGCATTACTTTTACAATAATTATACCAGTTTATGAGTGAAAAGTTGCCTTTTATGCGGTTTTCAAAGTAAAAATACTAAAACGTTAAGAATGACAAATTTAACAATTCCAAGATTTAGCCAAAGCTTCTATATAGATATATATATATATAAGTTCTAATTAGAAAAGTTTTCCGAGGAAAATTGATTATCCTGTGAAGGACTTTATAAGGCCAATACTTCGATATTATTAAAGTTGTACCAGAATCACTCAAAACTCGTTGATACCTACAACTCCACCGTCCAAATCTATACTTGAAAAATTTATGATTTTTTACACACAAGTTATTTTTTGAGCAAGTTGAAAAGTGATGTAAACTATTTTTTTATTAATATTTACGAATATTGGAAATTATATTTCAATAAAACTGACCACATCACAAATTAAAAAGTATAGTTTTCCAATTAAATAAATGTTAAAATTTGTTGGTAATTATTTTCATACAAAATGAACAAATTTTTTAGTTGTTAGCATGCAAAATTCATGATATCATACTTGAATATGGTCGTATACTTCGTAATAAAAATGCAAAAATATACGTCAACATTTTTATTAGTACGTTTTATTATTTTATATATAAAGTCGAAAATATGGATTCATGACCATAGTTAAAAAAAACATTCGACAAAAAGGCGCTGTTCCTGATTTTTAATAAAAATAATGCTACCCTTATTTTATTAAATAAATCTTCATACCATATCAGATGTAGAAAAATATGCACACATTGAAAATTATCATCATCATCATCATCATTGTGACGATGTAATAGAATTTTTCGAAAAGAAAAAAGGCTGTCGCCTTCGGCAGCTTAAACAATCGGAACTTGTCTTTGATGGCAACAATAGCCGTTCTATTACAGAATGATGTATCAAAAACCAGCTTTCTTCTCAAAGCATTCCATTGAAAAAAAAGAATTCCTCATGTTTGTACATATCAAAATTTTCTCTCAATAATGAACTCGAAACATGAAAATTAACTTATCATTCATATTTACAAAAAAAAAACGACTTAAATACATATTGAATAAATTTTCTTAATTTCTACATGAATTAATGAAATCCGAAAAGGATGAAAAAATCAGCAGAAAATCCTTTCACAACCTACAAAGAAAAAGAGAGAATAGGACGTGCTTTGGCATACAAACAAGCCTTGAAATATATTACAATAAGTTAAAAACTGGGTATTGATGCAATGTTTGCATTTTTTTTCCTTTCCCTTCTATATCTGAAATATTATTTGATCGGCGCATTGCCTTCGCCCTCTAATTCTAACCGTCTGGAAATGGTGAAGACGTGCCACGAATTCCTACGGACGTGGAACTGTGAATAAACTTGTCATTTTATCACCATGTCAATTTTGGAACTGTGTTGTAACGCTTGTCGACATATTTATTGGCCATTTCGTCCATTACATGTGATCGACACAGATAGAGGAAAAATTTTGACCGCAATTTCCATCATCATGATGATGATGAAGATGGAATAGCGGCGGGGCCATGAAAAACCAAAACCAAAATTTCTATACACCAAACATATATGTTATAAATCAAACAGAGGAGAACCCATAAAATATACACATGAATCTCGTAAAAGCTTTCTTCTAGATTGAAATGAATCCTTTTTAAAATACGTCCCATGTTAATAGGCGAAAATCAAACAAAGAATAAGGGGGAAAAACAAATATATTATAATGTCATTTGATACTTTTTCGGGTAAGGAAAAAGTCTCTTTCACAAACAGAACATAAAACACAAAAGGAATAAAAAACACCACCCCATAAGTATATACAGAATTAATGAAATTATTATTAATGCATTCTTTTTTTTATGCTTCTTCTTTTCTATATTATGTATTATATTATTAAGTGGATACTTTTATAATTTCATTTCGAAAAGCTATTTAACATTTGATGTGTGGGAGAAACAAAGAGAGGGACTAAACAATTTCATGAAAGCTAGAAGATTGTTAAAACGAAGCACTTAGAACAGTGTGACGCGCCCCCAAAATTGAATTTCAACCACCAAAACTTATTTATGAGACCGTCAAGGTAGTTGTAACAAACTTGTCTTAATAAGTGTGGATTGAAATAGGTGCATACATGTGGGGATGATGGTAGTTTGCCACAATATAATTATAGGTTACTTGTACGAACTAATAACCCATTTCCGAACAACCCTTAACATCAATATTATCTAGCTTTAAAAGCATGTTTTAAACATAATACGTTATTATTATATGGTAATATTATCCCAGCCATGCATAACAATTTACAAATGTTATTTCTTATTTTTTTTCTGAGCAAGTATATAATGTAGTATGGTAAGTAAAAAGGTACAACGGGTAAATCCTCCAACATAAATATAAATATAGCGTGCTATTTACGTACGCTATTCTAATAAATTTTCCTGTTTATCACATACACATTATTATTATTTTTTTTTTTGTTTTTTTGTAAACTCTTTATGGCAAATTTTGTTATAAATCTAACATTATTTTAACAGGGTGTCAACATTTTAATTCATGAACACGAATACAACATTAACGAAAACATTAAAGATCAATGACGAACATAAATTTCGTATTTTATCAGTATTCTCACGTTTGCTGCGGTTTCTCTTGTAGGTGGGTAGAGGTATTTAATAGAAAAAAATTATTATATAGATTGAAATATACAATAAAGGAAGAAAAATCGTCAGAGGGTTGGAAAAAATGTTGTGCAATGTGAAAAAACGAAAAAATTGTGAATTATAACCGACCCATCTGTTGTGTTTTTTTGGTACAAGTAAAAATGATCCAATTCATCGTATAGCCCATGTAATCTGAACTTTGTAGCAGAAGACATGAAGGTTACAAAAGATGTATCGTCAACATTATAGTTCATCTGTTTCTTTTCGCTCTACCTATATATGTAAAAGTAGTGATTTAGCATTCGACAAATCTACTCAAGATGGAAACAATGAAATGGTATTTCGGGGTTGACTAAAAGTTCATTTTGTTCAACGTTAAGGTGGGAAAGAGAAGATGGTTATTTATGCTACGTATACGTGACTTTTGCCAGTATTGCAACAGTTATTTATGGGTATGTAGCCGCATTGACTGCATTCCTATAAACAAGAACCTTAAAGCTCTCTCCCCTTCTTTATGTTTGCGCGCCTCTTCTTTCTCTTCCCTTGTTACAAATTGGATAATGGATGATTGTGGTAGGCTCTTATTTGTTTCGATTGGATTTATTTGACGTACATTGTAAATAATTGTATAAAAGTACTACACAACAAAATGAAAATGACAAAATAATGCTAGTTAAGCTCGACAGTTAATAAAATATTGAATTTTGAAGCTGAGATTATGAAAAAAAAAATGGTGGTATATAGTTTGTATGCTGATACTGCAAACATTTGCAACAATTGCATTGTTCCTACATCCACTACTATCTGTATTCTATATCTATATGTATTGTGTGCCAACTCAACAGAATATATATTCCTTTTACTGGATTTACTTTAGTAAATTTGTCTTCTGCATTGTCATCTATAAGTTCCAATTAATGATGCTATTAGCTAGAAATGTGCTCTAGTCTAGCGAAGATGTTTTCACTATTGTGCAAATGGTGTTTAAAGTTTTTACGAAAGTTTTTATTAATATTTGATCAAGTAATAGGGTCCTTATATTATTATCTCTTTCATATACATATATGTATGTAAAATTATACCTAACATTGACAGAATACATTTTTAGTTTTTCGTTTCATATTAGGTTTTCAGAAAAACTACATCTTGTAAAACATTTGTTAAAATTTATTAAAAAAATAATTAAAACAAGAAGCTTGATCGAAAAAACATGAAAATTTCGTCACTCATTTTATAAAAATTCCAAATAAGTTAATAAATGTATAATTTTTGAAATTCAACTCCATAATAATTTTAATTATCCTATATTACAAACCAATACAAGTTTTAATAAAAAGTGCACAGCTTTAAACAATTAAAATTAATAACATTTGGTGGCATGTATTTCTTTTCCTGAACAACACATAATACAAACACAATGTGGAAAATAGTGTGTTTCCAGTGTGAATTAAGCATATGTTCTCGAAAATGTCGTAACAGTTATATTTGAGTCCGTAAATGGTTAGTTGTTTAAGGGGGCGGTTGTCTATGTGTTTGTTTCGGTTTGAAACGTGTATATGAGGGGGTGGTAGTGAATTGTGTGGTTGGGAAAATTGGAAGTTATGTTGCGCCCAACTGTCATAACACTTTGTTCAACTGTACATAACACAAAACTAGTAAACAGTTTATATATAGTACATACAAGTATTACCCAAAAACGATAATAAAGCAAGTAATAACATTTTGCGTCAGCCAGTCGAAATATTTATATTATTATTATAGAAGTTAGGTAAATGAATGCCTGTGTATGCCTGGCAGGGTTAAGTTGGATAAAAAGTAAATGGGGGGTTGGTTTGCACAAAACCAAACCAAGAAGAACAGGGAAGAGAGAATCAAAATCCCTTTGAAATGTGCATTAACATGCTCATGGGATTTTATAGCAAACGGTCTCTCACGGAAATCTTCCCATATGATGGCAAACGAATAGGTATTTTAATGTTTTCGGTATATACTTTTCCTCTTTTCCTTATGCATATATCAAAGATTTTGTGGTTGTTTTTCGTTTGCCATTTTTTAAAATATATATACATTTTTAAATGAATACAAACACACAACACGGTATAATAATAAAAGTCAAATTTAAATTGTTGTTTTATTTTTACGAAAAAATACCGAAATAATAGACATACATACATAATAATAATGAAAAAATGAGGAGGAAAAAGTAATTTCACCATAAAAAGCTGTTATTTTCTTTGATATTTTCCGACTTGATAAAATAAATGTTAAATACAGATGTTTAGCACGGGGAAAAATGTTTATTACAATTTACATTGTTTCAGGCGATGAAAACTGTTGTTTTTTTTAGAAAATTTTCTAATTAAATTTTAAATGAAAATATTATTTATATATAAATTCAAATACGTATACGTATTTATATAATAAAAACATACCTGTGCGTAATTAAAATAAGAGGGGAATCTGCTAAATGAGACTCACATGTATGAGTATAAGGGATGTTTTTTGGGTAGTGAAAATAATGACACAATGAAGATGATATTAAACAGTGTGAGAGTCAAACTTGGCAACAGATGATGCTGCTGTAATTAATGATTCCCTTGGTTGACACTATCACATCACCGAAGGCTAAAAACTGTCTTATAATTTGGCACAAATACACCCTCAACAGCCCCATTACTTTCATTATATATAAAATATACACACAACCAAGAAATATAAATGGCGGCTGTTTGAAAAAATAATACACGTAAAAAATGTGAATCAAAAATCATATTTTTTGTGATTATACTCATTATAAATAAAATTATAAGAAATCTCACTAGTTTAAAGTTTTTATTACTAAATAAAATAAGAATTACATTTAAAATAAGTTTTAAGAAATGGATCAAAAAGTAGACTAGATTTTTTTTCTATATATGTATACATAAAAATAATAAAATAGTAAATAAATAGTCCAGTTTTTATTCTACACACAGAAACCGTCGAAAAATAGACTAGATTTTATTCTATGCATAGAAATTGGGTCAAAAATTAAATTAGTTTTTTTTATAATTAGAAACAGTGTCCAAACTAAACTATTTTTTTTTCTACAAACAAACAATGGGTCAGAAATGAGACTAGTTTTCATTTTATCAATAAAAACTGGGTCAAAAACTAGACCAATTTTTGTCCACAAATAAAAATTATTTCAAAATCTAGTTTTTTAATGTTTATGAATAAAACTTTAATAGAAACTAGACAAGTTTTCATTTTCAAATAAAAATTAGGTAAACAAACAACCATTTTGTTGTGTTTTATTAAAAAAAAAATAATACATTAAACAGCTTACATATAAACGAAAGAACATTTTTTCCCTGAATTATTAATATTAAAATTTAAAACTTTACGTTTAATACAAAATGGATTTATAGCTCTAATCTGTGTTTTAAAAAGATGCTTGATTAAGTAACTTTCTTATGTTGTATATGAAAAATGTGCCATCATAAAGACATGTTTTTAATCCTGATTGAAAGTTTGCCTATATAAAATGTAAGATGAAATGGTTTCAACAACAAAGAAACAACTTTTGTTCAACCACCACCCCCACACCGCCACTTTTCCGCATCAACAGATAACACTTGAATTTCCTAATGGGAAAAATGTTGACCTTTTCATACAAACATCTAATACAGGTAAAAAGAATTACTTTAATTAAATTCCAACTTTGTTTTAAACTTTTTATTTTTAAAAAATTGATTTCCGACTAAAAGTAATTTAAAATAGATTAAAGTTAATAAAATATAATAAATTATTTATTTTTAAATAACATTATTATATGATATGTATTAAAGATGATCTCATTAGTTTGTAAATATTTAATGTAATTCGTATAAGCAAATTACCATCCTTATATTAGTTAATAACGTTATCCTGGGACATTTTAATTTAAATTAATGCTAATGTATATATTCCACCCCTTCTGGTTGTGTGTACCTGTTTTATGGTAGCGACACATGATTGTGGAATGAAGGGGGTAATAAAAATACACTCAACTAATATACCTACGTACTCGTTTTTCTGTTTATATTTATGTAAAAAGAATAACGGAGTTAATAAACAAGCGCATATATGTATATGTATATAATAGATGGTTGTAATGCTAAAGGCGAGGTAAGTGAATGAATTAGAGCATTTGGGGGTGAGAATCGAAAATCCACCACGTATATATATAACATTTGTTTCATACAGCCTAAAGGCTTATCCGAAATAAATGACTTGATAACATATACAAAATACAAGCCAATGATAACTCGTTAATTGGGGGCTCTTATACTCAACAGTATAAGGGTGAATTTTATATTGTCAGCAAGTAAATGAAATAAAATTTGTAACAATCGACATGAATTTTTTTTTGCAACGTTTCCAATAGTTGGATGGAAAAGAAACTAAGTGACTAATGTTGAAAATTGCATCCTTAATTGTAGCTTTGATGATGAAATATAAAAAAGTTCATTTTTTCAAGTACGAACATTTCAGTTTATAGATTTTTTGTTTGTTAAGTATATATTCTACATATATATATGTATATACTAAATATTAATTATTTTTAGGAAAACGCTTTGCACAAACCACAAACTTTAATAAATTTAAAAATAATTAATTTCAGAAAATTGCTTAATATAATATAACAAAAAGTTTGGCTATCTAGTAGATAATTTTGTAGTTTGTTGAAAATTTTTAGAAAAGTTTGCATTTTATATTATTTAACCATCAATTTTATATACAGTGTAGGTACACTAAGAAAATGTTCACACAAGTTTCATACAAGTAAAATTAATTCAGAAACAAAATATTTACATAAAACAAAAATAAAACAAATTAAATTACAATTTAACTACATTGCAACAAACTAAAAGTTTGTTAATAATTTATTTTATTCCTAAAGGGAATATTCTGAGCAATTTTTCTTATTTTCAAAAGAAAGTAAATAATTTAATCATAAGTTTCCCCGTAAGAAAATATATTAAATTCTAAAATAATACAGTTTAAGTATTAAATTATTGTTGTTCGATTATAATAAATAGATAATGAATTAAGCGAATTTTCTGAAATGTGACATTAGGCATTGAATTACCTTTTAATTTAATGTATCTAAAATATATATATTCCGAATATAAACACAATGAGAGGCGAGATGAGAGGGTTATAAAATCGCTTTTTTAGTTTATTCAGCTTACATAATTGTTAAATGTTCAATTAATTCACCTAATTAAGTTACAAAAGGTTAATTAACGCAAATATTCACTGGATTGTAATTTATTTTGAATAGATATTAGGTATACATTAGTATATATTTATTTAACAGATTTCGTATCATTATAATTACATCATATGTATAAATGTTTTTCTTTAGGCCTTTTCAGTAAATTTGTTGTAAAAACAAATTATACCTATAACATATAAATAAATTTAAATGAAAATTATAACCACACTTATTATCAAAATATATGTGTGTTTGAAAAGGAAACTTTCTGAATTACTTAAACCGCTTGGATTACCGCCATTTTCTTCATTCATTCATATACATTTTACTTGAATAACATCATGTTCGTGCTTGTAATATTTAAAAGGGACTTTGATGGTAATACATTTTTGTGTACAAGTCATAGAAATCAGTCAATTTATAATAATGTTTAGGTATATAGGGAAAAAAAATCATGTTTTGGAAAAATCGTTGAATAGAAATCAAAATCAAACGATTAAGAATTGAAAATTTATGTAGGGAATTTTCATTGGAAATTTCGGTGTGCCTTTCAAATTCATCGGTCATAACTATTTGAAAAGCGTCACTGGATATATTTACACAAGAATGCACTTGTGTAATTCAATTTTTGACATTTCAATGCATTTAACATTTATACATCAATTTTCAAACATTTTGAATATATTATAAGAAAATCAATGATGAAAATCGACGACGTTATGTTTACAATTTTACTACACACATGAAACGATAAAAAATTAATAAAATACTGTAGGAAATATGTTCATCTTTAAAAATGCAGGCGTTATGCAGTATGCATTTTTCATAATATTATTACATTAGTATAAAATAAATATTGAACTAATCTGTGCAAATATAAAATTTTATTACTACTGTATTGTATTTTTATTTATTATTGTGTTGTTTGCCATAAAAGGCTATGATTTATACCTATATATATATGAAATAATAACAATCACAAACTGCAACCAGATCCATGAATTTATTGCATATATACATTTTGAAAATTAATTTTCTGTTGATTATTGACAATTTTACAATTTTCTATATACATATGGAGAAATTATTAATTTATAATAAAAATGGCTAATCAACTAAACGAAAAACCACACCCTAGGTATATAGTAACGTGTCCAATATTGTCCATTTTTCTGTATACAATTTAATGAAATATTTGTTTATATTATTAAAATTTAATGATTATTTTGATTTGTATTGAATTTTTCACAATTT
>SSSI01009680.1:0-37946 GCA_004796505.1 Oryzaephilus surinamensis
ACGCGTTTTTTTATTCTATTACATATTTTCTCGTATATTTCTTTGCTAAACAATAAAATTGTTTGGTTTATACCTTTGGTACATGTTTCTAAAAGCGAAACACTTACAAAATATTACATACTAGATTTAGTAGTAAAATTTGACCCTATAAATAATACAAGCAAGAAAAATTTATTATTTATAAATTTGTCTGGAATAAAAAGAAAAATGGAAACAATATAATTTTTGTCACACCTTTTATAACCCAGTTTTTAAAGTACAATATATTCCGTTTTTCATTGGGCTTAGAATGTGAAAATAATGCAATCATCTTCTTATTATGTATACGTACTTGAAAAAGAAAATTTTCAAGATGGAATAAAAGTGTGAATTTTATATATATAGTACTATGTTGGGACGATTTCGTGACTGGAATGTGAAAATGAAAAATAATTTTCGTGTTGAAAATTAAAAAGTCAATGAGAATGTTAATTTGAAGCGTGTAACTTTTCGAATATTCATGTATTGAGTTTGAAACTTGTTGGAAAAATTTTTGCATATCTATAATTTTTAATAAAATGTAATTCTCTTATGTAAATTTCATATTTTATAAACATTACAGGAAAAATGGAGATTTTCATCAAAAACACCGGAACTTCGTATAGATTTTCGAAACAATTTTCTATTAAAAAAAATGTTACTATTCAGCCTAGAAAATTTCCATATGAAGATACATCTAAAATGTTTAAAATATTCACTTGTTATCAACATATAAATCCATCCAAGTCAAGAAAAAAGAATTGCAAAAGAACGTTTTCATAGTATTTGTTTATACCCTTTTCTCTGGCTGTCAGTAATCAGTGTCAGTGTGTGTAAAAGTTGAAAAAAAATCACTGTCACAAAAGTCTAAGACTAAGAAAGGGTAGTAGTCGAAATAACTTGAATATTTCACAACTTTACTATCAGATAAAATGTCTCATGAAATATACAAGATGAGCTTTTACATTCAGTTATGAAAAAGTAGCTCTTTACCTTTTATTGTTGTAAAAAATGATTACATACTGCGGAAAATAAAACATTTAAAATTCTGTATGTAAAATAAGGACAAGTATAAGTTTGTTCTTGACTATTTCATATATATGTATGTATGTATACAGAAATGATGGATGTGATGGAATTTTTACTTTCCCATGTGAAATGAAATATTTATACTAAACAATATATTATAATATTATCGTATAATAAATCTACATGTATTTGTATTATTTTGCACAAATATTTGACGATAGACAAGAGACTTGTAAATTGTTCGATAAATGTAATATATAGAATTAATTTTTGGGTAATTAAATACGCAGGTTTATAATTAAATTGCGTGTTTGCCAGTCAAATAAATAATGAAAGTTATTATTTTCGACAACAATAAATCTACAAAATACAGTATTAAATTCATTGTTATAATTTTATAATGTAAATATTGTATAAATGTTTTAGTATAGAATACCCTCGAAAGGCATAACGTTAAATAATTACATATTTGTGGTTCACATAATACATATTTATAAACTGATATACCTTATATACAAAAACACCTTTATAAAACCATATAATACATACATATATATACATCAAGTACTTATACTACAAGAGAGACGGCATCAGCAATCTTTTCTACGCCTTGTAATCATCTTGTAGTTAAATATTTCTGCCTCGTCAGTCGTGACGAACCCATCTACCAAAATGACTTAATCTTTTTGTTTTCGGAAACTTTATAATAAAGTCATTAGTTCTGCTGTTACTTGCCAGAATTTCAGATGAGTTAACAAAATAGATCTGAGAATTAAAAAAAATAATGATATAATAATCAAAAGAAATATAATTCGACAATTATTACTATACATACGGTGTATAAAGACGGTAAATCAAAGAGTTTTGTGTGAAATTTTCCAAGAATCTAATTATTTTTATAACACAACAAATTCTATACTGTCACACTGTATTATTATTTATAACCTAATCAAATAATAACATGTTTTAATGAATTTTAATCAGATTATAATTACATGGTGAAGGATTCTTGTAACATCTTTATAATATGCATATATAATAAATCGTATGCATAGATGAGTAACAGATTTAAATTAGTTCATCATAAATTTCATTATTTATCTTTTAAGCATTTACACTTTTTTTATGTAAAATAGTTTAGTGTTGTACCAATACAAATGCATATTTACGTTTTTGTATTTTTACATAGATTGTAATATGTAGTTTTTTTTTTCTGTATTACACATATGTCTGCATATACATATAGAATATATTGAAAACTTTTCCCAACACTGTAAATTGTAATTCTAAAACGGACAGCCAGTGACAGTCAAATTTCCTCTTTATTATGACTGACATACATAGTATAATACATTTAGCACTTTGTATTTAACGTATTGACATGATGTGAGAGTTATCTCCTGTTCATTATGTCTTTTGTACATTTTATACACTGCACTAAATACCTATAGTGCATACGAAATTATAATATAAATTGTTTTTTCTTTTTGAAATTTCTGTTTTCGAAGAAATATATTCATATAAAAAAATCTGATAATCTTTCAATTTTATTTTGGAAAAAACGAGATTATTTGATTATATTAGCGATAAAGTATATTGACTTGGAATTGTCTGTCAAACACTTTGAAGATATAAAATAGTGTGGGTCTTTGGCTGCATGCAAACCAATTTAGATAATTTCTTTGATAAACGCTGTTTTGCAGCACGTCTTATATATGATTTAACAAATATTCTTAGAAAAACAATATATACATGTATATGTTAACGTTTACATGAAACACAAAAAAGAGAAAAAGATAAGCGCCATATAGAGTTAAATGGATTTTGATCAGAATGTAAATAACTGATCTTAAAGTTGAAAACACAATTACCAGATATAACGTTGTAAAGCGTATAACGAGATTTTCTTGACGCACATCTTTCAGTCAGTTAGTTTGAAAAGTGAGTTACCGGACTATTTCCCTGAGCGGGGGATTGTCAAGATTACCGGACACAAGCCAATAGTTTCCACATATCGGAGTTTTTCCAAAGCCCTCAGACTTTTACTTTCTTCAATGCCTTAAGGATTCAATATATAGATATAGAAATGTGCAACAGAAAATCATTCAATGTGACGAAAATATATTTTATCCATGTCTTTTTTTTAGTCACTTATAATATGAAATTCAACAAGTGACTTTTTTCTTGTCAAGTATTTATTTATTATATTGTGTGTGTGTTGTGTTTGCTTATTGATGTGTAAAAATCGATACAAATGACAAATCAAATATAATAAAAGTAGCTACCTAGCTTTCATGACAAGATAAAAAATCAGTTGTTGAGGATTAATTTATCAAATGAGAAACTCTCGGGCCACAAACAACACAAGAAAAACACAACTAAATCAGATTAAGAACAAATCACAAATATTAGAAGTGCTGGGGCTGTAATGTGATTAGGTGGGTTTCGGTAAGGTTGGTAAAAGTATCGCGAAATGGACCCTTAATAATCGTACATTGACCTTTTTTTCTCTTATACATGTACTTGGAAAAGAAATAGATATAGTTGTTTAAAAAATTTTCTTCACGAAGTGGTTTTATACATTGTGGAGGTGCATTTATAGCATATAGGTAATAATTTGAAAGCTATCAATTTGCACTAGAAAACAGATATTTTATAGTAAATATCCATTGTTGGTGAATAAAAATAAAGGGCCAAAACATGAAGAAAGTCGTTGTAGATTTCTTTACAGTTCAGGCATGACTGAATTTTATGTTGTAACTGTATATTGTTTATATGTATACATATATAAGCAAAATAGGGATTCTTCTTTCAACACACATGCACAAGAAATGTAGTTATTCAAGCGCAAGAAACAATTTTTCTCGAAAATCATATTTACTATAGTGTATATTATTATTTGCATGTATGTGCATTCAATACAGATGATATCTTTGTAAATACTCGTACTATTTTAAATAGAAATGGAAAAACAAATCGACACTGAAAAAATTTTTGGTTCTTTTTATAAATTAAACAGTCTTTTGCGCTAATATAGAAAATTCTGATGTATATTCCTAGTACTACATTCAGAATTTGTAACATTGTTTGAAACATAAAATTTACTAATACAATAAAACACTAAATGAGATTATAGCAGCAAGATTACAGCATTGTAGTATATAACTTACGACTTGTTCCATATACAGCATACAAATTAACAATAAAATTTAATATTTCTAGTAAACATGTATATACTGACCGAAATATAGTGGTGTGAAAATAACCGCAACATTTATAACAAAATACAAACTTATTTAATAGCATTTCAAAACAATTCTGTATAAGTGTATACTCTAACAATATTTTCATCATTATTTTTATTAGAATTTTTTGTCGCCCTTTCATAATAATAAGGCTTTACTTGATGAATTTTTTGACATTTAGATATGTTTTTTTTTCGCTACTTAATTCAAAACCGAAAGTTGACATTTTATGAATAAATCCATTGACCCTAAAAGTGTGTGCAGACTCTAATGATATTGTCGACCTTTTAATAACATTTCAAAAAGTGACCCTCTATTTTGTCTGGAAAACAACACGCATATATAATAACGGATATTGTAATCAAATCCTTTAAAAGCAAAAAAAAAATTAATTAACTAGAAGCATTTTGTAAGAAAAGCACAGGTGTTTTAAGACTTTGTTGTGAGAAGTTGATGAAAACATCATTTGACATGTATGGAAAAAGAAAAGTAAACAAACAGTTTAGTTTTATATTTTATAAAACGAAGAATTGTGCAAATCCTAGATCCTTTATTATTCGACACTTCTTTTATATTGTTGACCTATATCTTTCTTCTTTTGTTTATATTCACCTCATTTACAACACAACGTCCTTAGAATATCTAACACCTGCATCTTAAGAGTATAAAGTAGTCTTGGTGACACGTTGAATATACCGAGTATTATATGAAGAGTGTGAGCGTGGCTCAAATGCACTCTATACGTACGTACTTGAACATATATATATATGCTATAGTGAGTGAAACTTCCTGTACTCACCCATTTTACACCTACCCCTTCTGTTTTGGTATTTAACAGACTTTTTGCTTTATACAAAGGGGCCCATTTGTTGTGAAGTGTGAAATGGCCTTTTAATTTTCGTAGCTTGTGTGCTCTATTTGAAAATCCTTTCATCAGCAGTTTGTTTTCGTTATTGTTTTATGTATTTATATACGTATATAAAAACTAGTTGGGGAATATTATAATTTTGTTAATACGTTAATATAACGTAATGTACAGTATGCAAAATGATAATTAAATCCATTTATATGGCTACTATTTGTTTGTTGATGGGTCAATAAAAAACAAGAAAAACTTTTATTAAAGACAGATATTTGCAAATTAAATTATATATAATGAGATATACAAGTTGTTTCAATAAAATTATCCGGCTCATATTAATGAATCTTAATGACAATAATATCAGAATGTGTATATAATAACAATAATTTACGGAAATTATTCTGCACATGTTGGAATTTAATAATAAGTATCGAGAGACCTTATGCTGTATCTATACATACACATATACAAATATTACATTGTTATAGGCTCTCTCTTGTGAGACAAAAGCAACGACCGCCTGCCACCATTATTATAATAGCTGCATAAATGCAATAGGCATTTTCAATTATCATAAATGGTTCTTATGGTTAATTGGCGATTGCTGGCTACTAACTTGCTGATTATGCACTTTGCTAATTACATTAGTTCATATTCAATCAAAACTATAATGCTTACACTTGCTAAGGGTTCACTGAAATCGGTGAATTTCATGTAAATGATAAATTTTCCTTATAATATTATTAGACCTTAAGCAACATTGTTAACATGATTTAAATATAATATGGAACGAGTTTATTGTCATTTTGGGTGCATTAGCATTTACGTCATAAAATATTTGTTACAATGTTAAATTTGGCTCAAATTTAATTAGTAATTATTTACTATGTTTTGTCTAAAACTGACATTTTTGAAAGCTTAAAAAATTCTCTTTTGTCTAACTATGACTCCTAAAGTGTTCGGTGACGATGACACGTTTTAATTAAAAAACATTCCCTTTTTGTTGAATAAAAATGTCTTAATTTCAGCACATAAATATGTGCATAAACGAAATATGCATTTTAAAAAATTTCTCACATTATTGAATTGAAAAATGTTTGCCTAGCAAGTCATCGAATTTTTGTCATTATCTCGATCGTCTAGACGTGGCTGAGTGTCGGTTATGGAAGTCATTCAATGTTCACATTTTAAGTCTTCTGACACACAGGTAAGCAACATTTTAGTGCATACATGTTTAATATGATGCAAAGAAAGTTATTCTTCACAAAATGTTTGAGATTTTTCCCTTCATTCTCTGTATTACATATATATAGAGTATAATATGAAATATAAATTGAGAGGCTGATAGTCTCTATATTTGTTGGAAGATGAGGGAAATGTGCTAAAGTTCAATTTATTTTCCATTATCCAAGGAAGACTGTCAATGAATAAATTTTTATCCGGAATTTTGATGGTTTTTAATTTCGACTGCTATATTCTTCTAAATCTTTCTTCTAAATTTAAAATGTGTCATATAAATTTAATTGAATTAAATTAAAATGTTTGTAATTCCATTATATTATAGGTGAACAAAAAATTGAAGTAGATATTTTTCTCAAGCACTTATAAAGTAAACGATGTTAACTTCTAAATCAAAAGTTAATTAGTAAAGTTATTGTATAAATGCCAAGAGTAAAACTCATTTAGGAGTTTTAGTTCTCGTAGAGTGAATTTCATTGCAGTTGTAATTAATAATTTAAATTTACAATTTTGCATTAAAGTAACAACCTTTTTGTCTGGCTACTTGTAACATAATTTAATCAGCTTAGTAACGTTATTAATAAGAAATGCTTTATGTACAAAATAATATCAGGTTTCATTTCTCTATTATATTATGTATACTTAATTTTTTTTAATTGAAATTATTTTTATATTATTTAGTTGAAATAAAAACTGTGGCAGAAATCATCGTCTGTAAAATGTCACACATTTGCACCAAACTGCAGTACAATAAAACTTAATTGAGTTTCAGTGACACATAAACTTTTAATAAATATAAATCACTATAAAAATAAGCACAACGACGACGACGACTTTTGTTAGCGTTTCAGATATTAGATTTAATGGTAGTGGACTTTTTTTACAACAAACTTAATTCATCTATCATATTTTTAGTATGAAGGAGCGAGAACATTGTAAAAAAGTATAAAAAAAAAATTAAAGCACAGAAAGAGAGCTTTTATTATTACAGTTTAGATTTGATTGTTCTTTTAATTTATCATCTTTAACTTATAATTGAAACGGCCTTGTAAAATGCTTAACCACTTTTGAACAACTTTTAAAATATCCGCAATATGATTTATGATTTTGAAGAGCGACCAAGTTTTTTAATCACAACCAGTTGACGTCAATTTTGCACTTTTACACCATACTGCAAACTTTTTCTTTTCGTCTCTTCTGGAATATATTTACAATGACTTGCAAAAAAGAAATAATTTATAGAATTACCATCTTCGTAAAAATTTATTTACTTTATTGATACAAAAGATATGTAATCTTAATAACAGTTATAAAGAGTATTATTTTATGGAAACTTAAAACGTAGTTTCAAAGCGCTAATAAACGACTATGTAAAATTAAAATGGTAATTTTTTATTTAAAATTCGATGTGAATATGCCATATCGTCTCAGTCATGTGTGTTGATTCAATTAAGCGTGTATAACATCTAAGAGTTAGTCTAATGCAGAAAACGTGTTTCTACTCAGTGATGACATTAGTATGACATTAGCTTTGGTTATCATAGAATAAGTAGGTGTGTGAGAAGAATATTTGACAACTTGTTAGTTGAGATAAGCTTCCAGCAGTGATTTTTAACATTCTTTAATTCATTGACTAGTTGGTAGCCCGATTGATTAAATTTCAAACAAAAAAATTCTTCCTATACGTGAAACGAAAACATTTATAATAAATTATTGTCATTACATGTTGTGTAATCAAATTATTTATAAACTTTCGTACAATTATATTATATACAATTGTTTACTGAATCAAATTATCAAAGACTATCCTTTATACTAAATGATGTTAATAATGTATATAGGATGATGTTCGTGAAATTCAGTTTTACAAACACACAGAATATGACTTTGAATATTATTTAACCAAGTTTGTAAAGTTGTCTGACATTGTGAACAATTCAGCGGACAATTAGCACTTTGGGGAACCGGGAAATAGTATAGTTTCATCTATATTTAGGTCAAACTGTAATTGAACTTAATGATGTAATGGCGTTGTCATTCAAAACTGACAAAATAATATACTTCGCTAGTAATTCAGTAAATCGATATTACAATATTGTTTACAAAATATATATTTTCATAAATGAATTTAATGTTTTTCCAGTTTTTATAATGGTATTAATACACGTATACATTTTGGTCTGTAATTTTATTTAAAAATAATTATTTTAGTCTGTCTGTTATATATACATACTTTCCTCTCTGCTATAAAACTTAAAAATTACCAAAACTTACGTTTATTACCAAAAAAAGTAAATATATAAAGGATGTAATTTGTTATTTATTATTTTATCAAAATTATACTAACGACTGATTAGATATCAATAGTGAACAGATAGATTTATTGATTTTATCTAAGAAAATGCTCAACTGAAGATATATTTTACCAACAAATATGAAAAATAAGTTCCGTTTACCTGATATTTAATGTAAATTTTATTAAAACTTATGCAATCTCGTAGAGTTTATCACTAAAATATTGCACGAGAGAATTTATTTGAAAAAACACATTTGGAATATATAAGACAAAATTGTAATTGAATATACAACAATTTTATTAGATTACATACATATGACAGGAAAGTGTCTTATGGGGTATATTATACAGAAATATATTATATATGTATATACAAATGGAACATAGTGGAATGGACATTGATATATTCCCAATGCATATTGTACAGTGCTATAAATCAATTGAAAAGTTTCTTGGAAACGCCACACAGCGCCGAGAGTATATGAATTCATATTTACATATCGAATTGTAATAACGTGCCCCCCAGTTTAAATCAATCTGCATTTCGGTTCCTCTCTCCTCTTCGCCAAGTAACTTTGATGTGGGACAAAGCAAATTTTCATCAATTTACATATTTATACGCACTCTTGCAATTTTGTATCCTGGCTGGATATATCGTTCCATCTCTTTTACTCTTTAACATCATATAATATATACAACATAATGTAAAACGAAACAAATATACAATATAAATTTTGCGACATCCGAAATAACTGGCTTGCTTAGTATGAGAAATTTACTGTTTTTAGGGGGGACCGCCGTTGATGATGAATATATATTGTTTTACTAATAAAATTGTATTAATTTCCACAAGTACGCTTTTTCAATCGGATTAAGTCCGCTTTAAATTAGACTCGCAAGTTATATTAATTGTTTATGGAAATTTCTTGTGTATTTTTTTATTTTCAGGTTTAGTTGGAAATTAAAGAATCATAATAGTTCATTTTTTTATGTATGTATTGGCTTTGATGTATTTTTTATCCGCCATAGGGTTTATATTAAGCTTGACGTGCAGACGAACGCCAAAACCAAAATTGCTTAATTAAGTATAGAGGTGGCATGCCTAATACTTGAAAGCGAATAAAGCGTCAACTCCTTTGAAGATTCTGTTTGGCAATGTATACAAGAGAGATAAAACAACCATCTGATAAATAGTGTTAAAAAAAAGTTGAAAGTTTGTCCACGACAGGCATTGTTTTTTTTTATTAAAATATAAAAAGAATCGTTTTAGTTAAAATTTAAAAAGCAGTGAACGAATCATCCGCTTATATTGTTTCTGTGGCATTTTGTTAAAGCTCTGGGGTAAAATTAATTCATATATAAAATATTGAAATACAGTGCTACATATTTATATATCCCTATAGACGGCCTAAAGGGCTGCTATATTCAAAATGTAGGGGAACAACATGTCTTATTGTGACGTAGTGCAAAATACATAATTAGAGGGTGTCAGGTGATGCTTAATGAAGCTGAGAACAAGGTCTTGCTGGAGGCGAGTTTACATTAGCATTCCACAGAAAGAACATGACGATAATATACATATATAGGGAGAACAAAGCGAATAAATTTTGTAAATGCGTAAATCCCAGCCCTTAACGATTTGCACCAACAAAACGTGTAGATTTTCGTTATTTTATAAATTTTTTTATTAATTATTGAAATTGTTTTGAAAACCAACAATATCGATGTACATTTATAATATGGGCATATTTGTGTTGTGATCAACACATAGAAAAATGTAAATTCAACATTTACGATATATAAAATATGAAAAATATTCTGAATGCCATTCAGGACCGGTACACACATACATTCACAACATATTAATATGTAAATTGGTTGAGTGGGGAATATTAAGTGACAGTATATATGGTGGATGGTAAGCGATCCACATTCGTATAGGGGATGAGTTGATAGGTAAATTTTGCTATTAGGGCGTCACCACACTCCTAATCATGTGCATTCTGAACCTGACGGTTCGGTCAAAATTGTGGCTGACCCATATGCCATATGTTGTCAAAATGTAATTGTAATTAACATTAGCCCTCCATGGAAATGCAAATGAAGTATATGTGTACGTATATAAATAGATATATGTATATAATATGAATCAACCAAAAACCAAATAATTTAAATGGAATTCAGGAGCCCTCAATTGAATATCTGAATTTTTAAATAATAAACAACTTGAAATTTACATTGCCTAAATTGCTTCGTTTGAATTGAAAAATTTGTGTGTTTTCGACTATATTTTTGACTTGTTTATTTTTGATAATAATTATTGTGAAAAACAGCTAGTGACACTTTATAATTTTTTTATATTATTGAATATTTTACTGTTATTGAATGTGACACAGTGGCAACATATAGTGAAAACGCATATAACTCGCTAAAAATGTAATTTCATGGCTTACATTGAAAAAATACTCCAACACATCCATACATATATGTATGTATATAATATGGTACTTTGGTAGAAGGGGTGATAGGGTCTTCCTACCTTTGATGTTTAAAATGTTAGAGCATGAAAATTGAATTTCTCTGAAGCGCCTTTAAAACCTTTTAGCATGTTTAATCCAAAAGAAGTATATAAAAAGAAATAAATATGCAATTATTCTTTAGTACTTTGGAAAAAGGGACGATGCCAAAAAAATTTGTATGTAAACCTAGAAAATTCAATTTACTGATGATGTAAAAAAAAAAAACACCCAGGCGAATTCAATTTTCATGAGCATATTTTTTATTAAATGGAAACCATCTAGAAGAAAAACCTTAATTAGAAGAATTATAAATATCTTTATGCCATTATACAAATAATTTCAGAAAATTGTTTAGGCATATCGCATAAAATGGAAACGTTTTCGTTAATTTCATTCATTTGTTATTGGATTTAATGAATTCATATTATTTTTGTTGCACAACAAAACATTGTCATTGTTTATATATGCAAAGGTTTTTGTAACTGTACAATAAATTCACATAAATAAAATCGTTTAAAAAACGACATAAACAAAACAAATCCGATTTTGCATTTTAATTGCAGATTGATATTATCATCATACAGATAAATGGCTATTAAATTTATAATTTTAAACAAATAATTGCAAATTTAAACAAACAAAAATATAATTAAATAAATCCAAATATGTATACATATACATAGGTATGTATATTTCAGTACAGTGTTGTGAAAAAAATATATTATATTCGTGTCATTATACTATACAATTAATTCGCAAATAAAATTTATTTATTTGTTGAGCTTCAAAAACTCAAATATTATGGTTTAAATTTTGCTAAACATGCACATTGCATTTAATTCATTTTTTTTTAATTTAGTACATAATACAATTTCCACTAAAACCTTTTTTAACACTCTCAGTATGCGCCGATATAGAAAGATATTTTTGGTAGTGAATGTGCGACTTTTGCCCTCTTAGACGCCATAGGTATGTACAACCAGGATTTGGAAAAAAGGAAAGGAAAGTAAAAAAAAAGTGGAACCTGGAAAAGCGTTATGGGAGCAGGGGTGAGAAGGAAAGAACGGGAGCGATAGTAGTGCGGTCGTAAAATAAAGAATGCAGAAATCAGAACCTTAGTAAAATGCAATCCTTCCCCTCAAGAACGAAACCAATAACAATTGGTGAACGTGATCGGAATGTCGGAAATTGTAAGAGAGGTTGTGTAATGGTGTGGTGTATAGGAAAATGCTTTTTTACTTTGTCATAAATCAATTTTACAAATTAGTGTAAATTGAAAAATGGCCAAACGTATATAACTTATTGAAAAAAGTGTTCTGTGACATTTGGAATAGGAAAAATTTTTTCAACAACGATAAAATAAAATTATGTATTCCAAACAAACCACTTAAATACAATAGAGTTGTATTTTTTACATTCCTGTAAGACATTAGCCCATTCCTAGACCTAATCTTATAGCTTCTGGTGGTTATAAAAATGATAAATATGTAAATGTAGCCAAATAAAATATTACATTTAGTCCATCGTAACTTGTCTACTGCTGTTTTATGACATTTAATTTTATTCTGAATTGCAAAAAGATATAGCCTCTCTGTTCGTATAACATTATATAAAAATTGAAAGAGTATTTTTTTGTCAAAATAAAATAAAATATTGCGGGATTATTAGATTTTAATTTAATTGTGTAAAAAAAAGGAAAACAACAATGATGTCAATGCACTCAAACCTTTCAATTATTTATTCAAGGTCAGTTAAGTTTAGAATATATTAATCGAAGAATGGAAATGTGAAATTGCCCAACTTCACGTCACATCCTACAATACAGGATGTAAAGACACCATTTCGTATAACTTAATTAAAGAAAACATGCTTCATAATTATACATGAAAAGAAGTATATTGAACAAGACCTTATTCTCTCTTCTTCAAGTCCAATACCATCTTATGCATTTTCCTGTTAAGTAGATTTATTGCAGTCGTTTCATTCTTGAAGTTCCCTTTTTCCGCCTTTTTTTTCTCATTCTTTATTTTGCATCTATTTAAATCTGACACTGTCTTTGTTAAGATAAAAAATGGCTGAAATAATTACTACTATTGAGGAATTTTTCAATTATCCTTCGTTTTATTCTCTTTTTCTGTTTCTGATGGTGGATTTTCCATTTTGTATTCGAATTGTGTACAATTTCTTTTTCTATACATACATAGATACTTTGTATTATACAAGTACATTTATTTCCATCTAGTTCAAAATTTAGATGAAGGTAATGTTGTAGAAAATTCTTACAAATCAATTACTTTCCGTTTTTTTAGGATTAATTTTCTCTTTTACGATTTATATAAGATACGATGTCTAAAACATTCTCATGTACATGAAAGAACAATATTATTTTCATCATGTAAATATGTCATGTAAGTTTATTACATGTTGTGAATACAAAATAAAATTTTAAAAATAAATACTTTTTTAAATATCACAACGCGGGGTCCGGATATATTAAAAAAATTAACAACTTGTCTGTACTGAAAAACAAAAAAAATATAGTAAAAGACAAAGCTTTCAGGTTTTTATTTTGATTCAGACGAAAGTAGCGGGCAATTATAAAACAATTTTGCTAACAACTTTTAACAACTTAAGAGCTATTGTATTAAACAAGATAATTTCTGTTGCTATTTAAAAAGGAAGAATACTGTTATTATCGTTGTAAATGTGTAATCGTTTATTTTTATTTCTCTATAATTTAAGAATTCCATTATATGTATTAAAGATTCGATTCGAATTTTCCAATTCCGAAAATTACCGTTATTACAATATTATCAATAAATTATTTGTAGAAAAAATAAAATGTAAAACAAAATCCAAAATGATTAGCGCCTAGTTTAATTTTATGACCGAATCAAAATTTGAATTTATTAAAATATAATTTATTGCTATACATACGACTTAATAATTATAATATAAAATGTTTACAACCAATTTGTTTTACCTGTTTTAATGCCAAATGTCTAATTTTATGATAAACGATATACAATAAATTAAAGCCATAACTATTTTTATGATGATTTAACTAGAATTTTATAATATACTACAAATAGGAGAAAAATGTATGTGTTCAAAACACTTTTTCATCTCATACTTATTTTATTTACGATACATTTAAAATTAAGTTGCAATAATTATTATTTTAATAATATAGCGTACAAGTAATTATGTTCCCATTTTAAGTAAAGTATATAACATGCAACCGTATTATTAGTTTTTCCTTAATTACTAATATTTATTCCGTAACCAGATGTTTACTCTTTCCGCCATTCTTAATGAGTGTATACTTAACGTTTAGTATACTTCCATATACATATATATTGTTAGAAAATTAATCATTCCATTCACATACCTATATCTTATTATATCATGTAACAAAATTACAGTCATTGTTTGATTTCATAATATTTTAATAAGAAACCCAGCTCTAATGTATGAGTAGGAAATGACATTTTGACTGGCACATTTCAAATAAATACAATTAATAGTTAAAGATTGTTTCAGGGGGTCTTCATTGTTGTAAAAAATGGGGTAGATCTGCGACAATCAGTATATCCGGTTATTTTCTACTACAATACACATCAACTTTCCCACAATAAAACTATTTTATTAATAAATAAAAAATTAATTTTATTTATTTATATTACAATATGTATATATTTAATTATTAATTTTTGATATGAATAATAATTTTTAAGTGGCCATACATTTGCATTGATTATTGTTTATTTTCGCATAATAAATATGTATGATAAATTTTAACATTTATGTTAATTAGTGAGCTTTTAATTCAATACCATCATACAAAATTACCAACTGTAGTGTAATAATTTATTCGTGAAATAATAAAACGGATCATTTATACAGTTCATTTATATTTTATCGTATAATAAAGATAGTGTTATTAAATAATAATGTCGTATGATTATTATGGATACAAACTAGTAATAATAATCGAAAGTTTTACGATTATTGTTAAAATTTTTTTTATTTTTTATTTTATTTTTGTGGAAAACCGTTGCACATGAAGTCAATACAGTGCGTTGGCCTTCGTTAAACGCATCAGTGGTTACGATCCGTCCAGAGAGTGAAAGGGCAATCGTGCGAACATCCAACCAAAATCAGTTTTTCTGATTTTCTGGAAATAGAACAACATCCCCACAGCATGGTTATATGTGGGATAAAGTTGTCGCATTTGTCTCTGACAAGGATTTATATATAAGAAACGGTATTAATTAACGATGGTGAACGCACACACACACACACACACACACTAACAGTAAATTACCAAAACCTAAAATGAAGGCCCCAGTCAACTGACTTACTAATCGAAAAACTTCCAGAACAATATGTTGCACGCGACAAACCTCTTTTTTATGATTCTGTTGCAAATGCAACAATTTTATCATCAATAATGCCTTTGATTTATAATTATTTGAGTACCATTTTGTACAATTAATATTATTGTCTGTTAAGGAAAGACCAAAAAGTATTTTTATTTGTTAAAAGTTTTCTGTAGAAAAACATTGCCAAGTAAGTTGAAATCTTGTCCATAATGCAAACGGAAATAACAATAAAACTTTTTCTTCAATAGACTACTTCCTTATAATAAGTAATCTTTTTTGTCACTTAAGATTACTTTTAATTCCACTGCAGAGCAAAAAAAACTATTTATAGTAGTATATTTTTTTCGTTATTCCTAATAAAAGTTTTCCAATTCATTTGTCCATTTTACGAACCGCGCCACCACTGCCACACTATTGTCAGTTTGGAAAACTTATTCGCAATTCCGTTACAAAATGATGCTCATGGGGATGTCCGAAGCCCCTGGTGCAATTGGTATACAATATAATATTGCCCATGTTAAATAATTTACGATTCAATTTAGATGGACATGATATTATTAATGCAATTGACAATATTATCAACAAGTTCATTTAATTTTTGGGGTGTGTGAGATACGCAGTAATAATATTATAATTTTTTTTTCATTTTCATTTGTACCAAACATTTATCACATGAAATCAGTAAAACAATAGGTAATTATTGGTAATATGTCTCTGCGTGACTATGGTGGAAAAACTACAGTAAGTTGTAGTTATATTTCTCATGCACACTGGAATATAATTGCAAGCTTGTCTGCCTAGTAGTCTGCACGCACTTCTAATAAGAGAAAAATAATATTATACCTTTGCACATTCGCTCACGGAACTCCAAAACAATTCGATAATATAAAATACGTGTGCGTTATTCCCCCTACATATGTTTTATAAGAAATTCAACTTGCTACAACTGATAATGCATCTCATACAGTAGTTAAAAAAAAAGGAGAAATATTACAAACTTTCCTGGTATACGTTTGATAAAACTTTTTTTTCTTTCTATACAAATACAGGAAACAAAAAAGCAAACTTTAAATAAGTTGTACTTAATTGTATGTAATATTATAATTAACTAGGAACTAGGTTAGGTATAAAGTTTTTAACAATATTATGTAGGTATATGTGGGTGAAAAATTGTTCCCGATATATTATAACTCGCACTCGACTCTGTGGAAATCACGACCAACTTTTCTCAAGCAAGTTGAATGAAGATGCATAGTTGAAATTAATTCTCAACGGTGAAACTGCAGAGGACAGAATGTAGCATCTAGAAAAGCGGAATAATTTCAATCCGTGCTCGTGGTCCGGAAAGTAAAGCTCCCTTTTCTGAGCGCTAAATTACTTACAGTCCGATCAAAGAAGGCTTCTGTTCTGTGACACTTTTCTATTCAGTTGATAAAACCCCTTTTAGCACTGAATCGTCTTCTCTTTCCCCCACACCAACGGGTTTTCTATACCTCTGAAACACGCGAACAAATCACTAGAGCGCGTACAAGCTACACAACGCTTTTGTGTCTCCTCTTCCACCCTCACGCCACCCCCGCCCGAGTTAAAAAGTCTAACGTATAAGTTTTATATGTATGAGCAGAAGAATTCGGCTTGAGTTCACTTCTTTAACTTCTTATTTCTTTTACTACTAAAATTTTCTTAATCAAATCTAACCGTTGCGCATCAAGTCTCCAGTGGCACATAAAATTGCATGACGCGTTTTCTTCAATCAACCCACCCAATATCGTTCAACAACACACCAACTATTTCCAGCAATGATTGAAAATGTGATATTTTCCATTTTAAAAATTTTTGATTTAAAACAATGGGTTTTGCGGTCTGAATCCATATTATGCATACATATATGAATATGTTTCTATTGTGTTGGTTTTGAAATACATTTTCATTAAAATATAGAACAAAATAAATTTTTCCTTTGGTTATTGTTGTTAAACAACATTGTGTGCAAGTGTGTTAGTGTAATCCGAAAATTTTTTCTTCACTCCTGTCACTTCTAATGACTTGTCGACCATAAATTCTTAAGTTCATCTAGATGTTATATCTACATATATCCAATCATGTTTTGACTGGAATATTTTAAATGTTAGTTTAAGCGGATACTTTTTTAACAATAGGCAGTATTATTACAGTTACTAGGTAATATTTCAACTCTAGGTCAATATAGGAAAAAAATACATAGCCTAGTACTTATAGTCAGTGAAGAGGCAGAAAAACCTGACAATAAAAATTGACGTTGTAGTTAGTATAAATTAGAGAAGCTATTCTATTATATGTATAGTGATTTAAATACTTGATGTTCTGTAGGGACAGAACTAGGTAGTTAAAGGTTGAAATCTATCTGGTAGGAAGAGTTGCCGAGGGATTAACATCATCGTTTTGAAAAACATATCAAATACCTGAATTTGATTTTACTTTTACTGATAAATGAACCTATTCATACTGTTCAAATTGTTACCTCTCTCTCTTAGAACCTAATCTGAATTGAAGAATTTTACCTGAATAGGGTAGAAGGATACAACAACTGTAAATTTGATATTTTAGTAGAATGTGTGTTTTGTTGTCGAAATCTAAAACCGTTCAAAATTTCATTGTGTTGGGTATTTAACAAATTTGCCTGTGGATGGAGTGCATAGAACAAGGTAATAAAATTAAATAGTTGTAATTAGATTGGTTGAAGAGATGACAATAGAAAAACTAGACCTCAACTAGAATAAAGGAAAGTGTCAAGATATCCCGTTCCAAGTGGCTTCCAAGTGCTTGCTATAAGAAAACGACCATTCCGAGAGTTAAATAAAAGCTAACAGTTAAGTGAAACAAAACGATAACTCATTCGATGCCATATAATGTCCGTCTGGCATTCCGAGTTGAATTGGATAACATAGAAGCAGGCTTCTACGGGTCTATAGGCCTAAGTCTGTAATGGTACAGTGCTACATCGACAATGCGAAGAACAAAGTTGTAGAATCTACACAAATACAGAGTGAAACGCGCAATGTTTGACGGCATACTTGCCGCTATTACCTCTCCATACATTGGCTACGATCGCAGCCGACGTGAAGTTCGAGCTTTTACCGACACCGAATCGCTGTTATCCGAAACGAAAAGCTCTGTATATTCTGAATCGGCGGCTACCTAACTCTTCAGGCTCGGATAAATAGAAGGACGGATTCAGTTCGAATCTGAGCGTGAGAGCGTGTTGTTATCCATCATAGCATCACTCTCTATCATTTCGTCTAAATACGTAAACAATGATTTCACTGTTCATTTTCGATATTTCTTAAAAGACTATGTGCTTTTATGTGTAAAACTGTATGGATTAGATGTTTATTTAAATAATAAATAATTATTATTTGGTTCCGTCTTTTATTTGTTGTTTTTTGTGATTGATGCATATTAAAGACCGGCAAATTAATGAACTTTTTATTTACAATAATACAAGTCAATAATCAATTGAAAATCACATAATCATTTTAACTGAGAACAGAAATAGTAATTTGAGAACTTTTAGTTTTGTAATTTTCGGTTTTTTGGGTTTATTTCGTTCGACCACGTGCAAAAGAAACAACATGAAGACTTCCAAATTCGACATGGGAAAGTTGTTATTTTTTGTGACTGTGTTATTTAAGTTTATCTACTTTATAAATGCCGATTTTGAAAACAGTTGGACCATGTATATGGAACAACCATGCTGTTCTGGAAGCGGAAATCATCATGTTCGACATCATAGAGGTAGAAAGAGATATTTTAGCCATATCTACCTGCTTGCCTTCGAAAATTACTTTATCTTTGTTTAGGATTTGGCTTTGTACCAAAAACTATAACTTTTTTTCATCGTTTCTTTTTAATGAATTTATTATGTCTGTCATGTTGAGAAGGCAATTTATAGGCCGGTTTATTTTATTTTAATTGTCTGCCGCAATTACTATGATGTTCATTTATAATTTTGAACAATGTTTTGAAAACTGTTTTCACAAAAACACGTGTTTCTTGTTAAAAGTTTATTTTCCATACTTTTCGTTTAATTTTAGAAAGTATTTTGTAAACAGAATTAAAATGATATACAAAATATTTTAAAAACTTTGTGGCACTTTTAAATTTTTCAATGTAGGCATTAATAAATAGTATACAATCATTATGCCTTTATACCGCAAAAATGTAATCATTGCATAATACATAAAGCAGTGCTGTAAAATGTTTGTTTTACGACATCTCATTGTTTTTCAATTCAAAATCCACCCTTTTACGTTAACACCTGATATAAGGGATGAATAAAAAATGTTTTGCAACAGTTGTATCTTCTGGAATCATTTAAATTTAACTTATAAGTCTTATTGCATCATTGCCTTTAGATTAATTATTTTGGTAACAGTCTCTTTTGTAGTTTTTGGTTCGACGTCGGTCGGATTCCAATCGACTTTTTGTTTCATATTCATTAAAGAATAATTTAATTAATTTAATAAACAAATAAAATCAACCATGTGTAATGCAGACATTATTGTTTAAACAAAAAAATAGAAATTTTGGTAAAATCCAATTAAAAATATGTAAATAAAGCATAATAAATAACATCATTTTGTAAAAAATAGCCTTGTACCCATATGATATAATTTAAATATTAGTCGTCCGTATATTTATTGCTAATAATAGATAAAATTAATTGTAGTATGCATTTCAAACTTCATCGATGTTAAAATAATTGATTAGTTGTATTTAAGTAGAAATCACATTAAATTTGCTGTTCATATATTAATAAATTATATTTGAAATAGCGTAATAAATCAAACTAAACATTTTATATTACATAACATCAATTAGATGGGCAAAAAAATCAATGTAAATGACAACGATGATGACGATATCAGAATATATGTACACATCGTCACCATTACAGGGTTGGTTACAATTAGAAAAATGTTGTCATGAACATGAAAAATCATTAATCAAAATGTTAATTATTTGTATGGTCGCAATTACCTCACAATTTTCACCATGTATTAATAATACTCGTATATAGTAACTAAAGAGTGTCAAAAAAAAAAACGCAGATTGAGGAAGGGTGGTTGTTGTTAGGGTGACTAGTGATTCTTTTTTAAATAAAATTTCAACAAATTCATTAATCATCGTGCAGGCACTGGAAAACAGATTGATGATTTTACTAAAAACTAATTATATAAATAATAGACTTCTGTATAGAGTAATAATTGTATATCTCGTCTAGCAAAAGTGCATTATTTATGCATTGTTGTTGCATTTATATAGTTTTGTTGTTGCTGTACCATTCATTTGATGCTTTCTTCCCGAGAGGAATAACCGGGGCTAGTATAAACTAAGTGTATACATACATTTAGATACAATGGCCATGTGCATTGCAGAACAGATTGAGTTTTTTTCTCCCCCTTTCAGATTAAAATTAACTGTATAATAAAATTTCATTGAATGCCAAGCAGTACATTTGATTATGTCAGCTGTTATTTTATTTAAAATTTGTTTACGGTGAAAATTTTCACCAGGCGAGATAACACCAAAAGGAATTATATATTTTTTTAACAAAAACTTTTATCATTGTTTTAAATAAAGTAAGATGAGTCGTAAAACTTGTAATAGAAAACTTCAAATCACATACCCATATAATACTCGTGCATGTACCTATATATGAGTTTGGAAGAAGGCAGCTTAAGTTTGATTCTCTCATTCGCAAGAAGCACATATCAGTTTTCTGAACAAGTTTATTTTTATGTGAATAAAAACTGTTCATAGAAGCTTTATAGTTTTGGATTTTCCTTAAAGTTACAAATGAATATAATAAAATCATAGAAGGTTTTTGTGTTGTTGTGAATAAATTGGAATTTTCTTGTGATTATTATGTGGTCTACCTTTATAATTCATGTTGTTGATTAAATGTTAAAAAACCGGTGTTTTGCCTTATTGGTTGATTAAAACTTGGAGATAACTAATTAAAAGCATGATGGTGGTCTCTTAATTAAGACATCATCATAATGTACTACTACATAGTTTTTTTTTATCTTTTTATGTCTTTAATTTTGGTCTTTCGAATAAATATTTTAATTATGTAGTTAGATTTTGCTGATGAAACTGAAAACGAAATTCTTTTACTCAAAAGACTTGTATATACATACATATTTACGTAGTTTGTTTTCTACCTACCAAGTATAATTATGAGTACAAGCAATATTAAAATTTATATTTATATTTTATATGATCTCAAGACGATGTTTTCGCAAATATTGAAAAAGCGACAAATTTATAAACATTGTTTTGATTTTCTTTACTACCAGTTTAATTAATTTTAAGAAAATTAAATTTGTTTTTAATTACAATTATGTGTATATAATATAAAAGGAATTAAAATTTTACCGAAGTAAATTGGAAATAATATTATTTCATTATATGCTTTGATAAATTTATACTGACAACTTTGTTTATGTTCAATAAACTGTTTATCATAACTTGAAAACCATTTTAGTACATCGTACATCAAGTGATGTCATTTACCTAAGAATTATTTTTCTTCAATGTAATATTTATGGCATTTTTTGATTCGCATGAATTTTTAAACTGAGTGCGTATAGTCTGTAAAATATAAGCGTGCCTCTGAGGTCACAAATATCATCATTTTAATTAGATATCCCTTAAACTTGTTTACCAACCCTTATTTTTCCATTCCAACCATTTTTATATTTTACAAACGATAGAACAACTTTAAAAATAATTATTTAACAACAATTCTTTACATTATATTTTTGTGTCATATTTTTAGGCATTACGATAATGTTTAAATTTAGTTATTTTTGGTTAAGTATATAAAAATGTTACATTTATCAGTAGCTTATATGTTAAACAGTGCTGTATTAAAAAGGATTATTACTTGTTTTAAAGTATATTTCATACGAATAATGCGCTCTTTCCAGTTGTTGGCGTATTCCAGGTGTTTTGATACAATCTTCTTTATACAAACAGTAGTAATTTTACGATTTATATACCTTTGATGACGAAGTAAATGGACACACGAAGAAAGACAAACTTAAAATATGGCAATAAGAATACGTAAATCATATTTAAGTGCATTTCAGAAACGTTGATGATTAAAATATATAAATATATTTTAACAGAAACATAAAATATTTGGTTTTTATTAGAATAACAAGTATTATACGTATTTTCTTTGTGTGTTTCGGTGCATGTTAGCGGTATTTTCTTATGATTAGATAACAATGATAACACTCTATATACATCAAACAATGATTGCATGGCAGCCATTTTATTGTTAAGTGTATCCAGACGTTAAATAGTAATTATATTTATTTTAAAATACAAACATATGGCCTTAATAATTTTGTTCAACTAATAAATATTTACAATTTATCGATAAGCACATGTCTGTACATTATGTTTATTATGTTACACTTTTTGTGTTAGCGATAATCTTATACTGTCCTTACAGACAAAATAATTTAGCTTTGACTTTATCTTTGAACATTTATACACATCCCACAGGCATTGTTCCCAAATGAATTTATTTTAGTGACATGAAATAACCCTTTTCCAAAACTGTAAATTGTGTATATCGAGAGGGAATGTAAATGTTTCTGTTAAAATTTATCTATTTATAGAATTCAGGTAGTATTTTTTTAAATGGGGATAAACAATTCTTAAAACTGAATTTTGAAAAAGTCCCATCATTTTAAACAGAAATATGGATTCAATGTTTTCCAATAATAATTATAATGTTAAAATCTCCAAAATTGGTTTAATGAGGAATAATGGATGGTCATTTCAACAAGTAATCTAATAAATGTGCCAGAACTGGTAAGCATCAGACCAAAACATTAACTTGAAAATCGTTTAGGATGACTCAGTCTCTATTAACGTGATGCTATATACAATGGGGTGTGTTTTTTGATATACTTTGTCCAGCTTATACTTACCTCTCTGGCAATAAAACTTAAAAATTATTTAATACTTTCCGCGAACCAATAAATGAATTAGGCATAGTGTTGCATCAAATGTCTTGGAAAAGTAAATTCTGTCAAATTAGTTGAAGACTGATATAATTGCTTATTTAAGCAAGGTTTTACGCCCCCCACAAGTATTCTCCTAAACACTACAAAATTCTTTAGAAATTGTAAACTTAGCAAGGCTGGTAACTCTTTATATACATATACCTATTCCATTTTTCACCAAATGTAATCCATACATTGAATTTGTTTCTATTTTCTTTTCATAATTGTGACATTTATTGTCACACCGGCAAGTATACAATAGACGGAATTCAAAACATTATTGAACGATCATTAAAATGGGAATTTAATAATAAAACGACTTATTTGGTACTGTGTGTGAACATAAACAAATGTTGCACACTAGAATGACTATAAAGTGGTTTGGTCATGGTCTTGGACATATGCAGAACCAGCATAGTCTTTTATGTATATATTGAAACTCCACATGTACCATTAAAAGTTTAACTTTGTACATTATATGAAGTATATATTACGCTGTGCGTGACTCTATGCACCATCATCGGTACCAATTAGATGCAATTAACGGAAATGTCTTAGAAGGCGGTATGTGGATGTGTGCTTGTATGTTGTCAAATGGAATTACTCGTGTTTAATCGCGCTTTACATCAAAGGAAATCTTTAAATTTACACAAGAACATGTTTTCTATTAACAACTTATATATCTGTTAGACTTTACACACAAAAGACAAATAATAATTATGTACTTGGTTTCCAAATAAAATATATTTTAAAATGAACACAGGAAACATTTTATGATAGCTTTTTATTGAACATTTGTTTATACATATTTGTTGAAGAGACACAAAATTTATTGGTTTTTAGATGTCGTTGACATTTTCCCGTTTCTATTCTATTTTATAGTGAATACAATTGAAAATGGTTTTGTTCCGAAATGGAACAATTGTATACGTCATTTTATAATCGACCCAATTACGAGTGCGTACCACCTGCTACAAAATTAAACCGACCTTTCTACTTACTACCCTAATCATAGAATCGTAAAATTTGAAATTCAACACAGAATATATATAAAGTTCTCCACATATACACAAGGCAGCAAACGTTCTTTAATGTAAATAAAATTATGTACCATCAAACTTTTACGCTCTAGATTTATAAATGTGATAGTAAATGGTCAAAAAAAAGAAACAGTAAAAAGTGCCATTTCTGGAAATGAAGTTGTTTAGATATGCAATATAGAGAGAGAGTATAAACGGCTTTAAACCGTCGCGTGTTACCACTATTATATACAAGAACAAGAAGTGTGTTCAACAAACATATAGTGCCTTGTAGCTATTTTCGTTTTGTTACCATATTCGTTTTTGTCTAGTCGAAAAGTTTTCAAACATCATAGATAAATTTCACTTGCATGAAGTTTATTTTAATGTTGGTATATTGTACGTGAACGGTGAACGTTTAATGTGCAATTATTGTGCTATTAAACCTCTTATCTGACCAAAGAATATTTTTATTATATTTATTATTATACATAATACTTAATATCGAAACGCTATTGAGAATAAAAAGTACCACCGCGGCGCTAGTGTACCAAAACAAATATGGCCGTACTGTACGATTTATGTCACCCAGTGAATTTTTGCAATTTGACAAAATCACCGAATATTAGTCTCTTATGACAAAATGTTAACTGTTTCTCTTGCAAGTCTTTGCAAATACACTTCAGCAACCCCTTCGACGCGAAATATGCGTGAAGGTCAAGAAGTAATTAATGCCAAAATCTTGTTTTTTGTCGGTGCAACAGAAAAGACCGCTGTTAGCATAGATTTATATGCTTTATGCTTACAAACAAGCGGCATAACAACATTAAATCCGCATGTTATCACGGGTTCTTTGTCAATTCAACAATCGGCTGTACCAGAAAACAATGATGTTCTTGTGAAAAAGATGGATTGTTCTTGCACAGCCGGGTTTAGTTATTCATGTAAGCACATCGTGGCTGTCTTACTGTTTTGTAACCGGTAAGTGTCAAATTTTAGAAATAAATGTGATTTTTTTACTCGATTATTAAAATATGTTCCTACATTTCATATTTTTCAACTGACAATTTGCAGAAATAATTTGTTAGACCTGGAACTGGTATCTTCGACTGATAAAAAGTGCATATGGAAGCGGTATAAAGAACCTGTCTTAGGACAATTCAAAGCTTTCCCAACAGAAACTTTTTGCTGTATGGAACCAGATAGATTACCTGCTTTTTCACCACAAAGGCTAGCTGAAATAAGGAAAAGACTGATTGAGTGTGATGATGGAAGTGCAATTTCGAAACACAGGTTTGTTTACTAAATTTGTCGGACAACATTAAACATTAAATTAACCATTTACCATTGAAAATTTATTTGAACTGCTTATAACCACCATTTTACAGTTCAGTTATTGATTGTAATCTCTAATTATAATTTTTTTCAGTAAACGAATCCGTCCCTTGAACAACAATCGTTCTGCGCTCAAGGACATACAGAACACGTATAATTTAAGTTCACAGCAACTTCAAAATTCGTGTGTCAATCTGAGCAAAAAAGCAAACCTGTATGAAACTTCCATTCGAGCTATTTTGGATAATGCGAATCTTTCTGACATAGTTTCTACACTTGGAGACATTCAATGTTCTTTGCGTGACTGTTGCAAAAAAGTGTATGAATCGTTACATGTACATGACAAAGTTTTTGAGATGTCAGAGTCTACTCAAAAATCTCGTGCCGAATGGAAAAAAGCAAGACAGTTCAGGATCACAGGGAGCAGGTATAGGAAAAAGATCATTAAATTTGTGTATTAATGTGTAATTTTTTATCGTATGTTCCAGATGTTACAGTGTCTTTACTTATTCTAAAAGTGATTGGCCAGAGAAAGCAAGAAAATATTTTTGGCCAAAAGAGTTTACAACTAGAGAAATGAAACATGGATTAAAATACGAGGGTTATGCAAGAAAAAAGTACATGGAGTGTGAATGTGTCTACGTCCAAGAATGTGGACTTGTAGTAGTGGCCAAGGAACCGTGGATGGCTTATTCACCTGATGGTGTCATTTTGGAAAATAATATACCAACAAAATTGCTCGAAATAAAATGCCCGTTTGATTTGCCAGACGTGACCGTTGATGCTGTGTTGTTAAAAGGCAAAAAGTATTTATGTATGAAAGGCGGAGAGTTAATGTTAAAAAAAAAACACCAGTATTACGGTCAAGTTCAATTTGGTATGGCTGTATTAAATATTAAACATTGCGATTTTGTAATTTATTCGAGTATCTCACAAACTATTCGCATAATTCCCGTTGAGTATGAAGCTCCTTTCTGTGGCAACTTTTTGTCATCCTTGAAACGCAAGTATTTTGAAAAGATGTTACACGAAATTTGCGTGAACTCTCGAGAGTTCTGATTGTTACTGTTCTACGTATAGCATAAGTTCAGTTTATTATTATTATTGTTGAAATTTTAGTCGATGCCAATGCGAGCTCAACCAAAGTATTTTTGTTTATTTAAGTATAAGTTTAGTTAGAAACTTGTTGCTTTCTTTGCGAAATATATTTGTGTTTTGTTATAAACGAATAGCTGTAATTTACTTTATCTAAGACTGTAAACAGAAAAATGTGATAGATGCTGTGCATATTTGTATAAGTCCTACATTTACCTAAATTTGAATGAATAAATATAAAGTGTCAGTTAGAAATTTAATTTAATTTAATTTATACACAAGTGGATACAAATTTAATGTCATGCATTCGTTGCTTCGTATACGTAATATACGCAATATGTAAGTATTAAATTACATAGAACGCGTCGTACTTATTATATAATTCGAACGTATTACAAGAAATGAAAAATTATGCATTTTAATTTTAACGAAAGTTTATTTAGAAAAATTATTTATTATCTTCATAAAAAATAATACAGAAATTTTTATTCGAGTTACAATTTATTTATAATAATACAAATTGATTTGAACGATAAATTACAAAATTAATGTTAATTATTACAATGACAAAATTGAAAAGTTAACGGTTTCAAAACTTATCATCTGCCAGAATTGGCCGCCCCAAGTTTGCTAATCCACAACACACAATAAATATATCATCAATATTGTGCATAAAGTACCAAGGCAATTTATTTGTTAAAATTTTGAATTCTTTAATACGAGCATTCATTCTTTCAATATGAACCCTTGCACACGCAATTGCTCGATTTGACATTGCATCTTTTTCAGGCATTTTTTGGTTCTTTTTTGCGAAAGGAGGTCTTATTAACTTGATTCTTTTATTCATACATTCGTCGTCTATCAGAAACCCCTTATCAACCATTACGGCATCTCTGCCACTTTCCAAATGCTGAAGAATATTACTGTGCTCGAAAATACATTTGTCTGATGCTCTTCCGCCAAAAGATTTGCTAACGTGAACTATTATTCCTGCTGGAGTAACTTCTGTTAAAAATTTTACTGTTAAATCGCCCTTGTAATGCGAATACAATTTAATGCGACATTTAAGACACTTCGGTTTCTGCACTTTCACTTCTGTGCAATCTAAGACTGAAGTCGTGTCCCTATATTTATCAAAACATTTTGGAATATTCCTTTCTATTTCTTCTTTCGAAACCCTAGTCAAAATTGATTGTAGAATTGTTGACAATTTTTTTAGAGTGTCATAAAACATATTTGTTATTGTAACAACACAAACGCAGTTCATTAAAACACCAAGTGCCGCGAAAGGAATGTCTAAATTGAGCTTTGCAGTTGTCAGTATGACGCATTCACAGGTATTCAACAAACGCTTTCTTTTTAGAGGATATATTTCATCAATTAATTTAACTAATTCATTCAAAATTTTGAAACTTTTGATGTTACACATTATTCTGAGATCCTTTTCTGTTTTAATGAACGAGCAAAGAGTAACTTGAAAATCTCCAGTTGTCACTTGAATTGCTTTTTCATTATTACATCCAATATATTCATGTTCAGTTAATGTTACTTGCGTTGCTTTTTTAGTTGAACAAGAGGAAACATTATTGTCACAAACTCTATCTTCTTCACTTCTATCATTACGCTCGGTACAATCATCTTCATTGTTGAACAACTCCTGAGGAATTTCTGGTTGTTTATCTGCCAATGCTAGGATCTCATCCACGAGCATACGATCAGTACCTTTGCAATGACAGTCATGTTCATTTGGCATCTCGGGATGCTCTGTTTCTTCCATTTTCAACGCTCTTGCTTCCTATAAAAAATTGCAAGTTTGTATTGTATATCCAGCCGACATACTTGTCGACAAACACACTACTCACTCTTCGTCTTTTTCTTTTTGCACTGGTCACACTTTTATCGATATTCGAATCAGGACAATAAGGTACAGCTGTTCTTTTCAAAATTCGAAGTTTGGACTCTAGATCTGTAATTGAAACAATTTGTAATTCTAAACTGAAAGAAGAAAATTGAAGCATGTTTATTATACATTATAATAACTTAATAATAATGATAATTGTATAATATTTGTAATTAATATTACATTCTGTATATGAACTATACAAACAAATATTACATTTCCTTTATCATAAGCATATTCATGTACAAATACACAATAATTATTGATCTACAGTACATTTTCACTTAACATTAACAATTAGTTACCTGGCAAACTGTAGTCTTCTTTCCGAAAATGCTTAGAACACACCAACAGTGTCTTGTCCTCATCTTTTACTTTCAAAATGCGTAGCCATTGAGTACGTTTATTAACGTGTTCACAATTACCGAATAAATTTTCCCGTTTAACAGTTTCAACACTATTTCGAGCTGGCACAACGTGAAAGCTTATATTGTCAGTTTTTTTCCTAACTGATGGACAATTCGGAACGCAACACCGTCCACCGCCACTTGCTTTTCGATATCCGGCTGGAAATTCCATTTCATTTACTATGGGGATTTAAAACAGCAATGTTTTTACATTACTTTGAACAAGGTTATGATTGCCAAATGTCGCAGAACGACCGCCAGTGTCGCATGCTAATTTGTGAGTCTCAATATTCCAGCGTCAAGCAATAATAATGTCAACGATAATAGCAATATCACTTTCGAGACCAATGAGCGGTTTTTTCGTTCCTCTACGTAACGAGTCCAATCAGATTGTTTTAAATAGTAATGGTATGAATTTTGTGAGAGTGAATCATGGAAATGATGAATTGATGTTCCTGATAGACAAAGGAGCATCGATAAGTGTGATTTAAGTAAATACGTAGAAGGTCATTCATTGCCGAATAAAGAAGCTAGCACTGTAGCAAAGTCGTTTATAGAAAATATTATCTTGAGATATGGAAACCCTGAGCAAAATGTCACTAATCAGGGTACTGAGTTTATAAATTCGATATTTAAAGAAACCTGTAGTTTATTAAAAATAAAACAATTGTGTTCAACCGCGTACCATCAACAAACCCTCGAGGCTCTTGAGAACTCTCATAAAGGACTGGGTGCTTATTTAAGAATTTATGCAGCAGATACTAGAAGTAATTGTCTACCTCGGTTTACTTATGACAAATTCAACTCGTTTTCAAACAAAATATGTATTTTCCGGGTTCCCCCCGGCTGCCTGGTTAATTATAATTACTAGCATTTTATTTAATATTGAACTATATCTTTTTTTTACCTCTGATAACTTTAAATTTAAGACTTACCCGGAACCAAAATTTGAAGTCTGATACTTTAATAATTAAAAAACTGCAAATTTTGGCGTTAACATGGAACTTAACCTCACTTTTTTGATTCCTACATATTTGTTTTCATAAGACCTGTCTGTAAACTAAAATTGAAAGTTGTAGCTTTGTCGGTTAAAGAAAGGCAATTTTTGAGGTTACTATTAGACTTAACCTAATTTTTTGTATTCGTATATTATACTTATCCTGATAAGACCTGTCTGTAATCTAAATTTAAAAGTTGTAGTTTTATCGGTTAAACAAACGCAACTGTTGAGATTAATATTGGACTTAACCTCACTTTTTGTATTCGTATATATTTAACTTAATGAGACCTGTTTGTAAACTATATTTGAAAGTGGTAGCTTTATCAGTTAAAAAATGCATTTTTTGAGGTTAACATTGGACTTAACCACACCTTTAGTATTCGCATATTACATTTGTCTTGATAAGACCTGTCTGTAAACTAAATCTGAAAGTTGTAGCTTCATCGGTTAAACAAATTCAATTTTTAAAAACCTTAAGGTTAATATTAGACTTAACCTCACTTTTTGTATTCGTATTGTGACGTTCTTTATTGCGGTTTTGGCGAAAAATTATATTCTTCGAGGGGTTTCCTCGAGCGCCACTGTATTTTGGGAGAAATAGGAAACTCTTCTGTCAGGAAGCCTAGTCGAAGGAAATAATAGTCCAGACTTAAATAAATACCAGGAAATGAATAAAACACCACCTGTTCCGTCGGCACATATAGTTTTATTATGTAGAATATTTATCTGTTATAGTTCATTATACGTGACCATCTGTTTAATAGAATAGGGAATCTTTGGTATATTTGTGACTAGTTTAAAAGCTTGTTCTATTGTTGTATTTATGAATTTCCTAATCTTATTGTAAAATTATCTCATTACTTTCATTGAAATTTTATATTTAGCAAGCAATTTATGTTTATGGTCAATGGTTTATTGTTTAAAGCTGCCCTTGGTCGGCATCATTTTTATAATCCGGAATTCCCGGGCAACATGTGTTGATTATATTTAGAATTTACCAGGAAGAAATTATTAGCATTTTCTACTGACCAATGGGGTTGTTTCACCCCCTCTAATTATCTAGTTCGAATATCTTGTACGAACATTTTTTGATAACTCAAGAAAATCAATATACAACAAACAGTCATACGATCAGCATCGATCATTTTTAGTCATAAACACGCATTTCATGACACATTGTCAATTGATCTTGTATAGTTTTTTAAGTGTTGTGTTAGTTTCTTTAGAAATTCTTGTATTAAATATATTTTACTTAATATATTTGGAGAATTTCATTCTTGCAAATTGCAAGTGTTCCTTACCAGCGGTCATCAATAACATTCATAGGCAGTTACTAGCCTCGAATCGGTAACATTTTGGTCCTTCGAGCCGGATCTCATCAACAAGGAACATCAAATACACATCCTGTCAAGAAGCTACGCAAGTTCTGCACAAAGCGGAGCACGCCACAAGAGGGTCAAAGCTGCTCAAACATTTGTTCATTCGAATTCAACGTCAAGCACACCTAACAAGGTCGAAGCTGCAATCATCATAGTCACATATCGTCGGTAAGTCGATCGTTTCAATCCCATAATTCGTTCCCATAACATAATCGTTCTACTTGTATCAATTTTGTTAAATTCGATTCAAAATTGAGTTAATCATGAGCTTGACTCAAGAACAACGTGAAAATTTGAGGTGCTTGGTCTCTAAACGAGGTACATTTAAAGCTTCCTGCACGAAGTTCTCGAAATTCGTAAGTCAATTCGAGGACGTTGCTCGTTTAGTAGAACTACGCATACGATGCGAAAACATTAAGCAAATTTTTAATCAATTCAGTGAGGTCCAAGGGCAGATTGAGCTTTTGGACGAATCACAATCTCACGAACGCGATACATTCGAAGACACATATTTTAAAGCAGTAGCAGCGGCTACAAGTATAATAGAAAATCACAAGCAGACGAGTGCTCAACAAAGCGTTTCAAGTGAATCGCAATCAATCAATAGTATGCAATCGTCATATTATAACGATCCAAATTTACCAAAAATCAATTTGCCAAATTTTGACGGCAAATTTGATGAATGGTATAAATTCAGTAGGACATTCAAGGCAATTGTGGATAGTAATCCACGATTGGATGATACGCGTAAATTTCACTATTTACAATCAGCTTTAAAGGGCAAGGCGGCCAATGTTATAGATGCTTTGGATTCGTCAAGCGCTAATTATAAAGATGCGTGGGATCTTCTTGAGGCACGCTACGAAAACAGCACACGTATAATTTTTAATCATGTTAAGGCCATACTCGATTTAGAACCCATAAGAAAAAATTCGTATGATGTATTACGTGAGTTCGTAGATACATTTCTTAAGCATTTAAATGCATTGGAAGGTTTAAAAATTCCTGTCAATCATTGGGATATAATATTAATTCAATTATTATTCAATAAATTAGATTATAGTTCACAGCGCGAATGGAAAATCGAAGTTAATAAATTAAATAAGAATTTACCAACATTAAAGGAATTTAAGAAATTCTTAGATAATCGGTGCGACTTGTTAGAATCTTTAGACAAAACAAATTCAGTTAAAAAACCGCAAGTAGTATCACAACAGAAAACTTTGGCACATATTTCTACTACAAACAATGAATGTCCATTGTGCAAGGATAAACATTTATTATACGCCTGTCCACAATTCAGTAAATTAAATAATAACGAAAAGTGGCGCGAAATCAAAAGAATGCAGCTCTGTTCAAATTGCTTCAGGAATAATCATTTCGCGAAAACATGTCGATCTTCGAATTGTAAATTGTGTAATAAAAAACACAACACTCTATTACACGAGGAACGTATTCCCAGCGAAAATATAGAAAGCACTGCCGGTAGCAGCTCTTCGTTGGCCCACGTTTCGCAAAACTTGACGCCACTAGTGTTATTATCAACTGCCATTATTCTCATCAAGAATAATCACAATCAAAGCATCCAAGCCAGGGCACTGTTAGATAGCGGAAGTCAGTCTAATTTTATAACAAAGGGGTTGGCGCGAAAAATCAATTTACCAATGCATAAAATAAATAACGTAATCAATGGCGTAGCGTCCGCAAAGACAAATATCTCGCATAGCACAGAAGCTATTATCAATTCATGTGTACAGGACTTCAGTGCTAAATTATCATTTTTAGTTCTCGATCAGATCACTACTAATATTCCGTCAATCACCTTTAATCCAAGAGCGCTTAATATACCAGGCAATATTGAATTAGCCGATAAACATTTTTATAAATCTGATCATGTAGATATTCTGTTAGGACAAACAATATTTTTAGAACTGTTGAGTGAGGGACAAATAAAGTTAGGTCCTAATCAACCCGTTCTTCAAAATTCAAAATTGGGTTGGTTCGTAGGCGGCCCAATTAATTTGCATTTGTCAATCAACACCACATGCCATTTAGTAAACAATGACGAGTTGAGTGATCAGATAGAGAGATTCTGGCAGATCGAAGAAGTCGGTACATCGGTTAAATTATTGAGTAACGAGGAATTAGAATGTGAAAGGGAGTTCGAACAAACTCACAAGCGCGATTCGAACGGTCGATTCATTGTAAATTTACCATTAAAATCGTCACCCGCGTGTATAGGTAATTCAGTGAAGCGCGCTGTTCGTCGGTTCCATACGTTAGAGAAACAATTATCAAAAAACGACGCATTGAGAAGCGAATATAGCATGTTCTTACAAGAATATGAACATTTAAATCATATGACGGAAATCGTGAATCCCAAAGAATTAATTAAAGACGAAGGTGTATTTTACCTGCCTCATCATGCAGTGATAAAAGAATCCAGTTCCACTACTCGCGTACGTGTAGTGTTCGATGCGTCAGCCAAAGGCAGCTTAGGTATGTCTCTCAATAATGTTTTAAAAGTCGGTCCTACAATACAGGAAGACTTACTGTCGATATTATTACGTTTTAGACAACATATGTTCGTACTCACAGGCGACATTGCTAAGATGTATCGCCAAGTACTAGTTAATGAATCACAGCGGGATTTACAGCGGATAGTCTGGCGCGAAAGCGCAGACTTACCACTAAAGCATTATCGACTAAATACATTAACATATGGCACTGCTTCTGCTTCATTTCTTGCAATTCGCTGTTGCATCAATTAGCAGAAGAAAGTGCGGAAGTATTTCCAACTGCAGCACTTGCGATTAAAAGGGATTTTTACGTGGATGATTTGATCACGGGCGCAGATAGTTTAGATGAGCTTATCACGCTAAAAAATGCAATAACGAAAATATTAAAGGGTGGTGGTTTTGAATTACGCAAATGGCAGTCGAACAACAAATTATTAATCGAAAGTATCAAACATACAAATACTGAATCGCCTCCGAGTGAACTATTAATAACAGACGATGAAAATAAAATGTTAGGTATTATATGGTCATCACATCATGATTCATTGAAATATTTAATAGGCAATGATTTACCAAGTCAAAACCATACAAAACGTAATGTTTTGTCGGCAATAGCAAAGATATTCGATCCTCTTGGATTGGTAGGTCCTACAACAGTGCAGGCAAAATTAATCATGCAACAGCTTTGGACAGCAAAGCTGTCATGGGACGAAGAACTGAGCCCAGTTCTGAGTGCCAAATGGTCGAAATTCATCGAACAAGTAATATTTCTAAATAAACTAGAAATACCACGATGCACCATCGCAAATCACGAGGTATCAGTTCAAATACACGGTTTCTGCGATAGTTCCGAGAAGGCATACGGTGCATGCGTCTACCTGAGGACGTATGACGGAAATAATTCATTCATGTCAAACTTGTTATGTGCTAAATCACGTGTAGCGCCATTAAAATCAATCGAACTTCCTAAATTAGAACTTTGTGGCGCGTTGTTATTAGCCAATTTAGTGGACAAAGTAAAGTCAGCGCTCACATGTGATATCGAAAAAACAGTATATTGGTCTGACTCTACAATAGTTCTAGGATGGTTAAATCGCGATTCGTCCAATTGGAAAACGTTTGTTGCCAATCGGGTAAGCCAAATTCAACGGCTATCATTAGCTAGTCAATGGAAGCACGTTCGATCACCTGACAACCCTGCCGACATTATTTCGCGGGGTGCGGATGCCCATCAATTACAAACTCTTAAATTGTGGTGGCACGGGCCAGAATTCTTAACCCATAATGAAAAAGATTGGCCAGAATTAAAGTTAACAAGGCACGAATCAAACTCATTACCAGAATTTAAAAGACGTAATATTAATTCCTTTATGGTCATGGTCGATCAAACAATATTTCATAAATTCTCATCCTTGATGAAACTCAGACGAGTGGTAGCATATTGCATGCGTTTCATTAATAGCATAATCAAAAGAAAGGACGTTAAATATACAAATCATATAATCACGGTTGATGAATTAGATGCTGTTGATATAATTTTAGTACGCATGGTGCAGGCGTCATCTTTTTCCGATGAACTTAGAGCTTTAAAGATGAATGCTAACATACACAGAAAAAGCAAATTGTTATCGTTGAATCCAAGTCTTGATACCAACGGTTTAATTCGAGTAGGAGGCCGACTAAACAAATCCACCATTATAGGTGTGGATCAAAGGAATCCCATCATAATTCCAAACAATCATATATTCACAAGCTTGATAATTAGACATGAACATTTCCGCTTGATGCATGCGGGAACGCAAACTGTTTTAACGTCAATCAGAAATTTATATTGGCCATTGAAAGGACGTTCTACGGTAAGGAATGAACTACGGAAATGTGTTGTCTGTTTTCGTTATAGACCGCGGAATGTAGTACCAATTATGGCCGACCTCCCAAGCTCTCGCGTAAACCCTAATCGCCCTTTCAATATATGCGGAGTAGATTACGCCGGTCCCATTTTAGTAAAAGACGGTAAAACTCGCAACAGAAAAATAGTAAAGTCATATTTATGTGTCTTCGTATGTTTTGCAACAAAGGCCATCCATTTGGAGTTGGTATCCGATTTAACTACCGAAGCATTTTTGAATTCACTAAAGCGATTTGTTGCCAGAAGAGGTCTTTGCAACACGATTCATTCGGATAATGGAACAAATTTTATTGGTGCTAATAACGAGTTAATTAAAATGACCAATATCGTATCTTCCTCGAATTTTGAGAATTTCATTCAGGAAAACAAAATTAATTGGAAATTTATTCCACCGCGCTCGCCTCATTTTGGTGGCATTTGGGAGGCTGGTGTCAAATCAGCCAAATATCATTTATTCAAAACTATAGGCAATGCGCATTTCACATATGAGCAATTGTACACGATCTTGACGCAAGTAGAAGCGATACTAAATTCACGTCCTTTGTATCCGCTATCGAGCGATCCCCAAGATTTAAATCCTTTAACACCCGGCCACTTCCTAATCGGTCAACCCCTGACGGCTTTACCACAGCACGACTTAAAGATGATAGAGCTTAACAAATTAAATGGATTCCAACGAATGCAGCAAATAGTACAGCATTTTTGGCAAAGATGGTCAAAGGACTATCTGAACGAGTTGCAAACACGCAACAAATGGAAAACCGCAGAGAAAAGATTAGAGGTCGGCACAATGGTGATCCTCAAGGAGGACAACGCTCATCCTCAACATTGGCAATTAGGCCGAATCGTTGAACTCCATCCAGGTTCCGATGCAGTCACAAGGGTGGCTACTGTGAAGTTCAGCAAGGGGATGGTCAAGTGTAGTGTGGCAAAAACTGTGTACGTTACCTAAAGACGACGTGGAAGCTAATTAGTGACGTGTTTGATTATTTAGAATAAGGACTCCATTACAGACATTAAGTGACTATGATTCGAAATTTTCATCAATTTATTTTGTTTTGTGCAACATTAGGATTACTATACCTACATTATCACATCATACACCATGCACACCTAGTTGAAATTCAATATTTCATCGGGGGCGGCATGTTCCGTCGGCACATAGCTTCAATATTTAGAAAAGTATATTTTTGTAGTTTATTATAAATTTAACAGAATAGGGAATCTTCGGTATATTTTTGTGACTAGTTCTAAGTTTATTTTATTGCTGTATTTACAAATTCCCAAATCTCATTGTAGAATTATCTTATTACTGTTATTGAGAATTTACATTTAACAAACGATTTATATTTATTTTCAATAGTTTATTGTTTAGAGCCGCCCTTAGTCGGTATCATTTTTATAATCCGGTATTCCCGGGCAACATTTGTTAATTGTATTTGGAATTTCCCAAAAAGGAAATATTAGCATTTTCTACTGACCAATGAGGTTGTCTCACCCCTTCTAATTAGTCCGAAATATCTTGTACGAACATATTTGACGAAAGAAGAAATAGACAATATACTACAAACAGTCATACGATCAACATCGATCATTTAGTCATCGATTTCATTACCAATTTTTTCATTGTGAACTTGTAATTTCTCAAGTGTTGTGTTAGCTTAGAAGTTCTTTATGTTAAATATCTTTCTTTTAAAATATATTTGAGAATTTTATTTCTTGCA